>JAJIYU010000830.1:0-43089 GCA_030144865.1 Tinospora cordifolia | reverse complement strand
TTTAACGTTATTTTATGTGTGGTCATACATTACTATTTCATAATCATGCAATGTAATCAATACATCATCATCATCAAATATCATGCACAAAGATCTAATCTTAATAAGATTTCATGCAATTGTTCACTCGAGATTTCATAATAAGGTGTAATTCATATTTTATGCATATGCTTTAAGCACTATTATGGTATCATGTATATTACAACATGGAATGTACCATTCAAATAACTCATATACATGAAAATTGTACCAAACTTCACATTTTCAAGCACATGTTGATAATCAAATAAGAATCAATAACATGCATGTAAACAAAGATAAAAAAATGTAAACATGTAGCCATTTCCACCTCCGCAATTGTCCATCAAAATAGTTAGTGTTCTTTGAACTTCATGACTTGCCTCGTGTACATTCCATTTCACCTACATATATGCAAATACCCATTTTTAATATGTATTTGTTGAACTAAGTCATCATCTTAGACTTATGTCTTAGAGTGTGCATATATGGTTCACTTTTGCTTTTTGGGACCCCTTGTTATGAGCTTTGAGCATTTGCCAGTACATGCAGACATGAAACTGAAATCTTGAGATTTTAATGTTTTGCTTTAGAGTGCAGGTGCAACACGCTAAACTTTGAAACTTTAGAGTGCAGGTGCACGTGATACATTGTGTTGCTTTACACATTTTATGCACATAACAATGTATCTCCAATTTCTCAAGTTCGATGCAAGCTCTATGTATATCAATTTCTCGTATTTTTTGGCTTGTTTTGCTTTTCTCTTGAAACTAATATGGTGGTTTGGGCTTTTGGTTTCAAAAGACTCAAGAACAAAATGATTTTTGCTATCTCTTGAAACTCATAAGGGAACAAGTGTGTTTGCATGTCAATTGCCAAAATTTATGCACTCGATTCTTGTTCCTCAAATCATCATCTTGCACCATTCTTATGGCATTTCGAAAATGGTTTTTGGTATTGTTTAAAGGTGTAAAGGACGTGGTCTCACAAATTTATTGTCAGTTTCAAAATCAAGCCCAAAGTGGGTTGTTCACCACGGTTTTAAAGCCTCAAATTTGAGTGTGTAATGTCTTGACTTCCCAGCCTTGGTTAAGGGTCTATTAGTCATGAATTTATGCCATTCTTATGTCATTGCCATCATGGAAATGGTGAAAACCGTTCTCATAGCCCACAATCCACTATTGCTTCCTTATAGGTGGTGTCATTTTGCAAACGTATGTCACCGCTATGAATGATATGTGGTACTTCCTCAACATAGAAACATGGAACATGTCAATACTATTAGCCAAGTTCATTTTTAGTTCAAGTCAATAGGTGGTATTTCCTACACATTAACTTATCTCGTAAGGCCTAAATAATTGCGACACTAGTTTGCCTTTTACATTGAACCACTTAATGCCCTTCCTTAACCTGACGCAAAGGACAACGTTGTCCCCTCTTAAAATTACAAAGGTCAACGTTTGTGATTTGTGCAGTTTTTGTGTCTATCCTAGGTAGTCTTTAGGTGTTTCTAGATTAGTTGGACCTTTTGTGTTTGTCTCTTGGATCCGATAAGGTCGAGCCAATGCCCATTTTTTGAGGTTAACCCAACGTATCAGTAATCCACAATTTTTTAGTATAACGCCTCAAATGCAGTTATTTGAATGTTGGCGTGATAGTCATTGTTATAAGCAAACTCTATTAGGTGTAAATATTTACTCTAGTTTCCTTTGAAGTCTAATGCACAACCTCTGAGCATGCCTTTTTAGGATCTAGATTATCCTCTCAAGCTGGTCATCTGATTACGAATAGGAGATTGGACTTATCGTGAGTTTGGTAACTAACTTTTTTGTGAGCTTTACCAAAATTGTGAGGTGAAACATGAATCTCGATATGACAATGTGGATTTTGGAATGCCATGTAGTTTCATTATCTCTTTTGTGTATAGTTCCCCCAACTTGTCAATTGGGTCTGCAGTTCATATTGACAGAAAGGGAGTTACTTTCATTAGTTTATTCACAATTACCCCTATGGTGTCTTCACCTTTCAAGTTCCTAGGAAGTCTCATCACAAAGTTCACAACAATATTTTTTGGTACTTGTAAGAGTTGTAGTAGGCCGAAAGATTTGTGATGTTCAACTTTAACTGCACATATGACCACATCTCATTTCATTTCCTTTTATTAGTAGGATCTCTTAAGGTTTTGATACATTTTATCTCCTCCTGGGTGCAAGGAATATTTTGTTTGATGGGCTTCCTCGAGGATGGTTCGTTTCAACTATTTATGCTTAGGCACACAAACTCATTCCTTGAGTTACGATGGGTTGTCAATATTGATCTAAAAACTTGTGTATTTGCCCATTTGTACTTCAAACTTGATCATTGTATCCACCGATCCTGACTTTGAGCTTGTAACAACTTAAAAAAAAACGATTATCGTGGTAATAGATTCACTATCACGGTATTGCGTGGCCTACATTAAAATCATGGTTTCTCTTGTAATGCACAACTGACCCCATCGTCTCCACCCCGTAAGAACTATAAGATCACCCCAAGGATGCCTTTGGCATCTAGGGGTCGCAGACCGACCATAAAACCTTGTTCACTAAGTGGAAGGCATTAGTTGTCTGCTCTCAGGTTGGGCAGTAAGGGTCGTAGAAGGGCAATCACTCATTCTTAAAATCAACATTCTTAAGACCAAAGAGTCGGGCGGAAAAGGAGAAAAAGCTTTCCGTTCCTGGTTCTCCTGTAGTTGGATTCTCCAGAACTGTAAGAATCCTTAGAATGGTATTCCAACTTAGCACTTTTTGAAATTTTGAGAAGAGTTGCTCTTTGGAGAGCATAGTATGATGAAAGTTGTAAGCTGTGTTCTGCGGGGAGTTATTGTTTATCAGTCAGGGAGGCTTGAGAGGCGGTGGTTTACCCTGTGGCAGATGTCAGCAGTTCGAGTTCGCTTATCTCTAGCTCGTGATCTTAGCCGATACAAAGATATATGATAGCACCCAAGTTTTCTGATTTGGCAGTTTGATCTATGATTTATCATTCATGGACGTTGATAAGATCCTTCAATTGAGCAACATCTTAGGATGGCATAGCCTTAAAATTAACCTTTTCTATTGTAATTTATCGATTATTATATGATGATTTCTTAACTTTCCATATAGATACATAGAAATATAAAGAGATAGGCTAAAAATAACATTTCTTATGTCAATGACACCAAAGGGATGTTAAAAGAATGGAATATAGAATTGGGATATGGATGGAATATAATGAAATAGAGCCACTTTGAAGTTCCCTATGAAATGAGGCATGGAACGAAGGACTCAAATGAAGTTCATCACCCACAATTTTTCCACGCCAAATTGATATATATGGACGTTGAAATATAATTAGGATGAGGATGAAGTCCTAGATAAACCTAATCCTATCTCACAAACGAGTGACAAGTCTTTCGTTTTCTTCACTTCTAGTTGACCTTTCTCTTTTCCCTTCTCTCTCAACTCGTTCTACAAGAGAAAAAAGGAGAATAACACTCAAAGTTGAGCTTTCCTATCATAGATTCTTGGCAAACCAGTATACAAGTTAATATACTGTTCTTATGATCTGGAGTTCCTTCTACTGTCCCCACCTTTGTGAGAATCAACTCTCTAGCCATCTCTGAGAACTCATGCTAGTTTTCCACCATTAAAATAGAGCTAAAACCGTTCAAAAAGATCCAAGGAGCCATTGTTACAATATAATTCATTAACGAGTTATTTCGGGCGATTTATGAAGGTATAAAGTTTCTATCCTATTCTAATGCCTAATTTTTGTCCTTTGATAGTAAATTGAGGATATTATGACTATAAGATCATGAGAAAGGAAGAGATGGAAGAAAACATCATGGATTGCATGATTTTAGTCTGGTTACAACAATAATTCGAGTTACTACCATGGTAGTATGTTTGTTTCTAGACCCGTAGAAAGTGATGATCACTACGGTTATCGCAGTAATTCACTAGAATTACCACGGTAGTGCATAATGTCTGGGATTGTGCATTATGGTTAACGCAGTAATCCGGTAATGCATCAAAATTTACCCCTTGTATTTTATGTATGCTTCTAGTTACCACGGTACTCCCTTTCTCTACTATAGTACACAAAATTAAACCAACACTTTAAACGTTCTAATGGGTTACGTTTGATAATTTATGGGTTGTATTAGGTAAAGAAACATTAAACCATGTTTTAAAACATTGTGGAATGTTTTTATCCCTAAGACTAATAGTTTAAATTTGTAAAGGGTGAAGGCTTGAGACGAGCTGGGATCACACTACAAAGACCTAAAGGAATCAATAATTGAGGTGGAGATGATTACCTTGCTCTTACGTGTCACAACCCACTTCATACAAGTGACGTCATGACTGGCACATAATACCATATACGCTGCACCTACATATATAATACTATGTCAGCGTCATCTTCTCAAAAAGTACTTCATATCCACACAAAAATTTTGACAGAGTCTCCCCTAAAACTTTGACTTATTCCAAATAAAAATGGTCACCTGATAAACAACATTCTCAATCCATAGTCCATATAGATGATAATATGCCACATACTATCCTGAATCATACTGTATAATTCAAAATCCACATCATTTCACACTCATACCTAGTATAAAAAAATTCATACTCCTCTAGATGATATTACACATATAGTGAAAATTATAATTATACAAAAATAAAGTTCACAATAGAATTAGGCCTACACACTCAACAATAACAGAAAAGTTGTCTACTTTTCTCGTGCTGGCCTCTTTCCTTTTCTATCTGTTCCTGAAATGTTGAAGATAATAACTGAGAGACAACATGTCCAGTGAATAATCTTTATCTATGACATTTAGATGCATTTAAATAATCATGCAGAAAATCAAATTAGATAAAACATTTAAATTCATCATGTACATTCCAATCATACATATATGCATACAACATAATGATCATGCTATTTTCAATGCATCATTCAATAAAATATATACACATCCACATCTTTCAAAACTCAAGTCAGTCTCACTTCTTGTTTGGCCTGGACAACAGTAGACTGTATATCTAATTATCACCCGCTCCACAACCATTTCGAGGATTATCACATAGAGAAAGGCTGATACTTCTCAGGACTCAGTCCCACATGGATTATCACATAAGAAGTATTATTCCCCATGGCTCAGTCCATCGAAATGATATCGCATTTTAGATATGCTCTTGCAAATCCAAAACACGTTGCCGTGTAAATAAAATTTCATGAATTTCAAACCAAATACAAATATGACAATACAAATAGCATGCTTACATTTAAATCCATTTTATATCTACAATGCCATATAAATAACCTAGATAAAGAAATACTCACAGAATACCAACAACTAATTCTGTTGGGCACAAATCTCACTTCCTAATATGAAAATCAGCCACTTCCAAATTTACTATAAAATTCAGCAATATATAATCCATCATTTCATATATAATATATATTTTCATTTGCATAAGTTGTTATTTCCTAAAAATCAACGATCTTGATATAATATCACCATTCACATAATATTAAAAATAGTTATTATTCACCAACATTACTATCCAACCAATTTCTAATATCTATTCCCAAAAATCTAGGTTCACAGTAACTTTTAACATTAATTTTCTGCTCAAATATCATATTTTTATTGCAGGAAATAAAATAAATAAGCTTCTCAATCCTATTTTTCTTTAATTTCCTAAGTTTTCATCAATAATCTCATTGGTCAATTATTTACCAAAAATCCATTTGATATCCAAAATTCATGAATTTGGTGTCGATATGTATAGATTTTTGTTCTCTACATTTCTATGGCCTCCAATTAAACTTTTATTGGGATTATACACCATCAAAAGCTCATCCACATGAAAGTCCTCACAAAAAAGGTCTCTGAAAATTTGGATTTGCCATTTCACCACATCAGCATACAAAATTATATTCATTTTCTTCCAAATTCAGAATAGAACAACTTTATTTTTGACTGTTACCTCGAACGTCGAGCGAATCAAATTTTATGCTTGCCCAAAAGATTTTCACCCTCCAAAAGCTTCAGATCCTCTCAAAAACTCGTAGATCCGTCAAAAACTGCAAAATGAACAATCAAAACTTCTAGAATTTAGTCTAAAATCACTAATTCATGGATTTAGGAAGAAGATCTAAGCTCAATTCGCTCCGGATCGTTCTGTGCATCATAACCCCCAAATCGCCGATCAGTTTTGCAATTTCGATGTTATTACCCTATGAGAATTGATTTGAACGAGTTTAAGGCTTCAAAATCTTACCTTAGTCGCTTAAGATTGCTTTAGATCTTATCTGGATCGTTTTGAATGTCTCCGGACGAAAATTGGATATCTAATTACCCAAAAACGGATGCTTTGATCTACGATTTTTTTGTTTCTGGTTTCGGTTGTCTCTGGTTTCACGATTAAAAATGGGATGAATAGTAACATATGAACAGTACCCATAGATGAATAGTGATTACTGTTCATAAAAGAAATTTTTGCCCAGTTCCCCCTTTTTTCCGAAATCAGTTCAAAAAGTCCCCATAAATATCTGTTTTGCTTTCCAAATTTTTCTCCACTTGAACCTACATGATTTATTTTATTTCTTTAATAAATATTATAATAAACATTTAAATCTTGTTTCTGGACATTTTTATATTTATTTGATATTTTAAAAATTTATTTGTTTCCTTTTTATTTAACTTAATTTACGTGTCAAAATAAAATATGGAGTGTTACAAAACGTTTTATTTTAGTTTTAAAATATGGAGCATGATTATTCATTTATTTGATTTCTTGTCTTGAAACATGCTAGGATGTTATGATTGGTTAATTGATTTCATGCATGATTGTTTGATTACATAAATCTCATACTTAGAAGCATGCTAGGATGTGATTACCATCATGTTGGATGTATTGCATGTACATTCTATTATTGATAACATGTTGTGTGATTTAGTATGATGATATTGTAGCAAAATAAGTTGAATGGACTATATGTTGTTTAACATGACTTGTGCGGCCATATGTATGATTAGTAGTTTTCAAAATATTTTATATGTTGATATCCTGGAATTCTAAGGTTGTTGAGCATGCTAGTGGTCTAACGTAACAAAGATGATTAAGAATTCTAACCACCTATCAGGGCACTGGTACTATTGTCATGGTCAGTGATTTAGCATCATTGTGGGTGTCCCCAACCTAGTCTGTGTGCTGAGACTACTATCATGGTCAGTGATAATAATAAGATTACTATCATGGTCAGTGATAGTGATAAAATGGGATTGAGAGTCTTATTGGACCTTACTTCCAAGATTGGGTCTTGAATAGGTAACTAGCTCTTGAGCATTACCTCTGGATGATATCTCAAACCAATAGGGAGATATTAAGGATAGTTATTTCTGTCTTAATGACAACCTTAAATAATTGAATTGTTTGAATCACCTAATGTTTGACTAGTGTGTGCATGTTCTGTATTTGGACTGGAATAATGCTTGAGATGTATCGTGTATAATCCACTGGGCTCTTGAGGTCACTCTACTCATTCATTTGCAGGTAACCCCTGAAGAATACTTGTGCCAACAAGTATTTTGGAGTTTTTCTATTAGTAGTAGAAGTGGTATGCCTCACAGTTGAGGATGTCATAGGAATAGAAATATATTTTCTATTTTTTTAGTTTGTAACGCATGTGAACCACCACAAAATTGTCCATTTGCTTTGGTTTACTGGTTGGAGTTCAGCCATTATGCCAGATATTGGTTATTTTATTTGAAACATCAACTATGGGGCCATAGTTAGCTGTTTTTTTTATGTTTCTTTCAAGTCCCTTTTCAGTTATTATATTATTGCAAAGCTTTCATTAATTTGTTTCTTAGCCAGTTTATTTATGTACTTTTTTGTATTTTGGGATATGGCTTGGTGTGACCAAGAGATCAGTGATGTGTGAAATACTAATATCCTGGTCCTTGAATGGTGAAATGTGACAAAAGTAGGTACGAATGCATATATGTCTTTAACTGTGAGACAAACTTATCAATTGTGAATGGTTTGAGAACTGAGGTATTACAAAGCTTTATGTATCTATTGAGGTAGTTTTGATTCAATCGTGATGGTTGATAGGAATGCATGTTTTTTCTAAGATGAGCTCTAATGCATGTTTTTTCAATCGTGATGGTCGATTCAAGTCCTTTGTATAAAATGTACCAAAGGCTCTTTTTTTGGAGTATAACACAAACTTTTTCCCTTATGAATAGTGTTGTCATATTTTCAATGCAAAGATTACGGCTCCTAGCTCAAGATTGTAGGTGGGGTTATTCTTCTAATGAGTCTTTAGTTGCTTGATGCATATACTACCATTCACCTATCTTAAGTGAGTAGAGCTCCAAACCCATTGTGAAAGGCATTTGTATACAACACGTATACTACTCCGCAAGTGGGATTAGTGAGAATAGGTGCTAATATAAGCCTTTTCTTTATTTTTTGGACAGATTACTCACAATTATTACAGTCAAAATTCACACCCTTCCATGTTAATTTGGTCATAGTCTCAATTAGTTTGAGAAAAGATCCCTTAATGAAGTGTTGATAATATCTTGCAAATCCAAGGAAACTCCCAATTTTGATCACCATCTATGGTTGCTTCCAATTGGGGATCACTTCAATCTTGGAAGGGTCTGCTACAATGCCTTCTTCAAGATGAAATTTCCTAATAACTTCACTGTTTTCATACAAATTTCATATATGTTATATTTGGCATATAGTTCGCTTGTCTTTAATGTCTCCATTCCTAAGGTTAATTTTCTTCATGTTCTTCATATGTCCTAGAGTAGACTAAGATGTCATCAACACAACCACAAACCTATCAAGGTAGGGTCTAGAAACCTTATTCATTAGATCCAGAAAAGCCATTGGTGCATTTGTTAGTTTAAAGGGCGTTATAGTAGATTTGAAATATTTATATCTAGTGCAGAATGTGCTATTTAAGATATTAGCTTCTTTGATCCTCAATTAGTGATATATGGATCTCAAGTTAATCTTCAAAAGATATGTGGCTCAATTTAATTGGTCAAATAGGTCATTTGTCCTAATGACTCAATGATTTGGGCAATCTAATTGTGCATCCTGATGGGTTAGCCAATCAATTCCTAAGACCATCATACCCATGGAACAATATGACAATCATGCAATTAGTATGTTCCCATCTATCCTTGAGTCACATTAGCACACATCTTCTCACGCAACTACAACTTAGTAGGGTTAGCTAGATGTATGACCTTTTTAGATGAGTCTATACTAACTATAACATTAAAGAATTATACTTCATGCCATCATTATATGTAATACAAACATAGTCATCACGAAAACACTATGACTTTAACTTTTTCCTATCGTGGTCTCTAGCATGTCTTGCATCACTCAATTTACATGAATAAACGTCGATATGGCATCGTGACAATGTATAAAATACACACATAAATATACGAAGCTAGGCATTCTAAACATCCTCCTAGGTTTATCATCATAACCAATGCATATGTATACTTAATTATAGAGAAAATTGAGAAAATTCAACAAACGCACATTGTTGTTCTCCAAAAAATCTATGGGTACCATGAAGCTACTCCTCAACCTGGGGGATCTTAGTCACATCTACGTGTACATAAACGCTAATTTTGGTGGGTATACTTCATATTACTTCATCATCCTAAACTTGTGTTTTGTGCATGTTTATATGTCATTTTGCTCTCTGAAATCCACCATTACATCTCCTAAAACTTGATCAAATTGAGCGCACAAAATTGCAATTGTCCATACCACTATTATCTAGAAAGATAATAGCGTAGTGTGTTGCACTAAGAAATCTTTGTGCAACCTTTTTTGGCAGTGTAGTGCATTGCATCATTTGGTACAACATGTTTCTAAACTCGAGAAGTGGGATATTATTTGGTGAATTTATTTTGAATAAAATACTAACACCCTTTTCACTAATTAAGTAGAAATCAAAAAGTATCACTACAAGAAAAAGGATATACAATGATGGATAATCCTGTCATTAAATATCAAAAACTATTAGAAAAAAACAAGCAAAAGCATGTCTTCAATTATTGCAAAGACCCACCATAAAGACTTTTGATCCTTTATTCTTCGAAATGTCCTAAAAGAGGAAATATTTTTAAGGGTAAGCTCAAAGAGCCTAGTGGACCTACCATATTCAAATAAACTTTATAAATCAAACAAGATCATCAAACAAGCATCTAGTTTTATACGTTAAGCGATTCAATCAATACTTTATTTTAGTTAAATTGATCTCTTCGGTAAGAATCATCCTAGGTGGCCCTTTTATCATCTTAAGCCAAGCACATTCTCAAAATCTATCCATCCAAGTGTACACAAAATATCAATTTTTAAATAAAGATTGTTGCGCAATCCATAGAGAGTACCCAAAAGTCATCCAATCTTGATATTGAAGCACATCACATAAGGTGCACCGACGATACCACAATAGGCTATCACCTTGGTACGTATTTTTTACATATTAATCTTGTTTCTATTCTAGTTGTTAACTCAACAAGATTGATGAAATATTTATTTACAAATCTTCAAATAGTCAACATACATGCCAAATAAATGTTTAATTGACAAAATTCATTATGTCTACATATTAATGGCATCATTCATAAATATCAAACATGTTTTTGTAGAAAGACAATATTTTTAGTCATGCCATCACACAACATACATCATTCGAGTCACAATATCATGGATCTAAGTCAAGCATCATAGCATTGAACTACATTCAATTAATAGAGGGTATAAGGAAAAGGTGTCACTTCCACGTGATGTGTATGCCAAGAAATCCAATGCACTTCTCCATGCAACCCAAGGAGATAGTACTCCTAATCCATTCATTAATGATTTAATTGATAACTTGTTCAATTTAATTTTTATTGATCATTATTATTGAATGACTTGTGAAAGTAACATCGCCGCTTAATTTGGCTTACAAAACTTGAGGCACATTTGAAGCCCCTTTTCACCCAAATTTTTGGGCCAAATACCTAAGTCTTTTTGTTGGATCAAGATGATGAAACCAACAAATATTTTAGTTTCTAAGAGTATTAAAACCTATTTTCAGTGCAAGTTCCTTTGATGTTCACCCATATGTTATTTTGAACATTTAGGCTTGAAACTTTATGGAACTTATGCTCTCTTGTGGGACTTCTCTTGGGTTACCATCCTAAGGGTATTTCCCTTATTATAACACCTAAAACAAGTCACACGACAGTTTTAAGGTCGTTGGTTCTTCTTATTTGAGCATAGCCCCTCTTTTGACTAGGGCTTTTCATGAAACTGAGGGCTTCATGTTTTGATTTGCATGGCCATCCTAGATACCATTACCTAAACTATATATACTCGTTTCCAGCAAGGTCTCTGTTGGTGATCACTGCAAGTGTACAAAATCACAATAGTAATATACAGTTGAATACCGAGTATCATCCTCAAGGAACAGTTGATGGCTAATAATCTTAATCTCAATCTAATATTAGTATCAGTTGTGTTAAGGCTCAAAATCAAGTTTGGATGTTTTGAATTAAAATCAAATTGAAAACAAATGAGTATTAGGTTGAAAACTATTTCAAGTAAGATTCTAGGGTAGCAAAATTTCATGTGATCCCTTATTTTAGTTAATCTAAATCCTAATTCAATAAGTTATAGCACTTTTCACAAAAGCTCTCTCCCAAGGCGCCTTCATACCTATTAGTATAGTTTCCTAATACCCCCTCCTGAGGCGTACAGTTAACAAACTAATATAATAAACATAGTAATTACGTGCAACATCCTATAGAATCAATAACCTCTTGGTTAATTGATTGTTCTAGGTCAATACTTTTAAAATCCAGCCATTAAACCTCTCCAGAATTAGTTTAATAGTCTCAAATCAATTTATCTATGGTCAGTAAAGAAAAAACATTAAACACGCAAAGTTTAAAATAAAACCTCATAATAGATTAATCAAAATAATAAATAAAGGGTTCCTACAATTCAAATTACATCCTAGAAATTAAAATTACTTAACCAGACATAGTGTGGAGATTACAACACAAAGAATTAAAAAAGAAATAAGATCATACTCAAGGCTTGATCTCATCTTCACCTTCTTCTTCGTTTTTGCTTTCTCTTGCTTTGGCTGTCAAAAACTAATCAAAACCCAATCTTTGAATAATAATAAACCCAAATATACTTTCCTATTTATATAAGTCCCATAAAAACTCCTAAAACACGAATTAAAAAACCTAAAATTAAACCTTTAATCGCACTACTTTGGTAATGAACCGTGGTAGTCTCAATAATAAAAAACACAAAAAAGTACAAAAATCTATGAAAACTTGTGTTCGCGGTAGTCGTCCTGCCCATAATACTTCTTCTCTAGTTATCGCGATCACCTACCGCACAAATGAATTTCTACAATCCTCCATGTTCTGGATACCTTGATATTGGTCCACTGTAGTGATCTGCATGTGTTCATGCTCTTACTACCGCGGTAATGTGTTTCACTACTACGGTAATTAGTTGATTTCTCGCCATTTTGGGTCTTTTCTCTCTTTTTTTTTCTTTAGTGTACTTATTTATTTCCACTCAACCTGAACCTGCATAAACCACTAAGATCATTTCCCTGGCATCAAATCACAAGTATAAATGCATAAAAATATATTGAAATTCTCTAAATAAGTAAATAACATGCTATGGTCATACAAATGCTTATGTACCTATATATAAAGAAAAAAGTGTTATTTCCTATCTAAACCCATACAAAACATGTATAAAATACATATCATATAGTTAGTATGCAATGCAACTAACAAATACGACCAAACTTAAACTATTGATCATCCTTGAATACTCAAATTCTAAAATTTACACACCATACCATACAGAGTTAATTTTTCCTTCACTCTTCATAGTGATCTCCATCTTCCATTCTTAAAGCTTTGATTCATTGATAAGTCCCTAGGGTCATTATGATTGTCTAGATTTTCAATCCACCCTCCATTCTTCCTCAACCTCACCTCTTGTTTATTAGTATCCAAGTCCTCCTAGACCAATTATGTGATTTGTAGTTACAATCCCACTTATAGAAGTTCTCTCATAATACCTAAGCATACAGACCCTCTAAATGCTTTCCTCTATCTAACCTCTACTTAAGTCAAACTCTAGTTAGGATCAATGGTTTTTCTTTTAGGTTATAACGTGGCCTGGCTCTAGGTATAAGTATGATAGGTTTTTCATTCTGACTCATATATGCTTACTCATAGCAATAATAACATTCTTCTTTGCTTGATTTTCTCTTTACATGCTTGATCCATTCTTTATACTCCTTTGGTTTTCTTTGCTTAAACCCTCAACCTTGTTTTCACAACTCCCCCAGACTTATGATTTCACATGCATCCCAATTAATGCCCATATATACACTCATATAAAGTTAGGAAGCTCAACTTTCATCAATAATACTGAAATACTTTATATAAACATATCTTTTTAAAAAACAAAACAAAACATATATCTCAATAACTGCATTCCTTCCTTTTTCATATCATCCGAATAAGCATTATCATAACCATGAATGCACACAAATAGGTTTAATTAAGATATGCACCAAAGGGTAAAGTATTTATATACTATTTAGGTTCATGGCAATAAAACAAGCTCTAAGGCTCAAAATTGGCTGCAAGAGATTATTAAGTGTTGGAACCGACTTTTAAGCTAGAACTCAAACAATGATGGCCTACATCATTTTCCTCCTAAAGTTATTCCTAAGCAATGTTCAAAATAGATTTGATTATTTTAAGAGTATGTAAAAAATTATCTCCACTTGTGTTATGGTTTTCACTCCTTACTTGTCTCAGTTTTTGGATTATCAATTCATCTAAGACTAAAAAGTTCTATCCAAGTTAAATTTTGGACAAACCAAGCACATAGATTATTTAAACACACCCTTAGTTCTAGAGGAATTTTTTATCTCATGGGTCACTCAGTGAAAATTTCAAAAATATGGTATGGATCTAGCCTAAATAACACATTTGTGATTTACATGCTCATATCCTAATGCTAAATAAATGATCTTGTAATCTAAATGTAATGAAAAAATCTCAATAATAACTATGTGAATGAATGTATATGTGATATGCCTATAAATATGCAATTCAGAGTAATTATAAGCATACTATATATATATATATTTATATATAATGAAAAATAACCTGATATTAAAGAAGAGTTTTCTTTAATGTTCACCCCCAAACTTAAATTGTGTCTTGTCCTCAAGAGCACAACTCAAACATGATGCATATATCTAGAGAAGACACACTAAAGCACATGCATCCATAGACATACTCGCACTCTGAAAACATGCACAGAAAAAATAAAAAAAAGAGATGGCAAGTATCATTAATAAGTAATCCACTAGTAAAGTGGGCAATAAAAAGAACTATGTGATCTTATTAAAAGTATTTTAAGGGGCAAAAGTAATAGTACGATAGTAGAGCACACTTTTTTTAAACTAAAATGCATGCAATTTTTTTAATGCATACCTAGGAAATTAATTTAAACCATGACAAAAATAATGAAATAAAGGAAAAGCAAAAAGAAAAGGAGAAGTGAGTGGGTTACCTCCCACTAAGTGCTATGTTCAACGTTGTTAGCTGAACGTGGATACAATTTATCTATAGACCATTGGCTTAGTCTCAATTTCTGGTCTAGCTTTGTCTTTCTTTCCTTTATCACCACTTGTGTTTGACTAATCCTTAGTGAGTCCGAGATAGCTTGTACATGCCTCGCCTTGAGCCATTCTCTCAGATTGAGTTGAAGTGCTGCTATTTTTTTATTTGTTTGTTGATGTGAAGCTTGCATAAGAGTTTTGTCAGTACATATGGCTAAACCAATGCCATGTTTACTATCAATTGGCCATTCGAATGTAGAGTGATGCCTCGAGCACACTTGTAGTGACTTCTTCTCATTTAGTTCATCGTCTGTAATTTGAACATCCTAAGATCTGAACTTCTCCACCACTTCTGCTATGCTCACATTCACCACAAAGACTCTCTTACAATCTTGCACTTCACTAGGGGGCTTCAATGATCGGTATATAGTGAAGAATACGTGGTCTTCATTCACTCTTAATGTGAGCTCTCCTTTTTGCACATCAAAGAGAGCATGTCCTATGGCTAGAAAAAGGCCTCCCAAGAATTAATGGTATCGCACCGTCTTCATCCATATCAAAAACAATGAAATCCACTGAAAATATAAACTTATCAACCTTTACTAGAGCATCCTCAATAATGCCCTGTAGATAAGTGAGAGATATGTCTGCAAGCAAAAGAGTGATAGAGGTTGGTTTGATCTTTGACATTCCCAACCGACAAAACACAGACATGGGCATAAGGTTTATGCTAGCTCCCCAATCACAAAAAACCTTTTTGAATGTTTCTAAGCCAATGTTGCATGGAATGGTAAAGCTCTCTAGTTCTTTTAATTTTTGAGAAAGTTTCTTCTAAAGGATAGCACTGCACTCCTCTGTGAGCTTCACTGTCTCATGCTCTCCAAGTTTTTGCTTTCTAGACATGACTACTTTCATAAACTTGGCATAGTTCGGTAGAATGTCTCAACAAATGGGATGTTGATATGTAGTTTCCTGAACATGTCCAAGAACCGTGCAAACTGTTCATCCATATTCTTCTTCTAAAATCTCTAAGGAAAAGGCAACAGTAGAGGCTCAAGATATTTACTTCCTTCAATTGTGATCCCAAGAAATCTTCCTTTCATCTGTTGTGGCTCTTTATTAGTTGACTCTAAATGATTAGGCCATTTAGAACTTTCAGTCTCCTCAACTATTATTGTAGGGCTAGAAGGAATGGACGGGCTTTGGATCTCTTTCCCGCTTCTAGTAAATATGGCTTTGTAGATTTCTTTTAGATTGATTTGTGTATCACTGGGAAAGGATCCCCAATACTAACTGGCGAATGCTTGGGTTAAGTGTCTCACTTGAGTTTCAAGACTTTTAACTATTGCATTGACATTTCCCATTTGTATTTCTAATGCTAAGACTCTGTTATGACCAGACAACTCTTTGAAGAACGGGACCTGCATGTTCATCATTTCATCTAGTTTGTCCTCCAATGATGGCTTCTTATCTTGTAGCCTTGGTTGAGGAACATAACCTGGTGGGGATTGCTAGACATTTTTGTTATTAGTATAGGAGAAATTCTCATGATTTTGGATCCCTAGATGGTAGTATTGAGGAACATCATACCCATGTTACTGACCTTGAAATTGTTGAAATGATTAATGGTATTCAACTACTCTATAGATGCACCTTTTGTAAGGGATGCCTTATGTAATTCAGCCATAGCCAATATAGATTGATTCTTAGGTTGTTGAAATTGTCTACCACCAAACGTCTCAGCCCATGAATTCATTTGCTGAATCATAGAAGCTATCAGTGCTTGAAGAGCTATGATCTCATCTACTTCATGTAAGTCGACCCTTTTACTAAGCTTTTCTCAGTGCCATGTCCATAGGTGTTGGTTGTCATACCTTCAATGAGCTGAGTGGCCTCTATTGTGGACTTTCCCACTAAAGAACCTCCAGCCGCTGAATCAACCAAGGCTTTACTAGGTGCTGTCAATCCACTATAGAACATTTGAACTTGTACCTTAGGAGATAATCATGTTGTGGGCATCTTCTTTGTAAGTCTTTGAACCTCTCCCAAGCTTCATAAAGGTAATTGGAATCTGACTACTTGAATGAACTAATTTCACCCCTAAGTTGATAAACCTTTGCTAGAGTGTAATATTTCTGTAGAAATTTTTGTCCGATCTCTTCCCAAACGGCGATACTACCTGGTGGGATGGTATGTAGCCATGTCCTTGCTTTATCCCTCAAATCTCCATTTTAATTGTGTCACAAATCCCCATAAAGAATTCAAGTGTGTCATGTAACACCCCGACCCCTAAATTCATAGTGGATTTGACCACACGGCGGGTCGAGCTGATATTACATTTATCAGTTACTCATACTTGACTTTCTAATTCTTTTATTCCAAGTCTTATTGAATATTCAGAGTACTGAACTCACTTAGATTTATATAATTAATCAAACAAGATAAAGCAATTAGAGATAAAAGAAATCTTAAGCATTCTTTATTTATTGAATGAAAGAAAGAGTACGCATAACTCAAATAAAACTATTACAGTGAAATATCAAAATTTGGGCAACAAGCCCTTACAATAGAAATATTCTAAGTAGAGATATTCTAAGTCTTGATCATACATCTTTAGTTAATCAATTCCCTAAAAGATTTAAAGTAGGAAGGGTGAACACAAAGCCCAATAGATCATTCTAAAGCAACTAAATCATCATTTTAAATCAATAAGACATCCAATTCAAACACTTACAAACATTAAGTGATTCAAACAATATATTATTTTCAGCTGCAAATTAGACTGAAAGGAGTCAACCTTGATGTTCTTCTCAAAATACCTCCCTTAAGTGAAGAGACATTCCTTAAGCCAAACTTCATTGGACTTAGGGCCTAATCCATATTCAAAGAATTTTGGAACATCACCCATATGGGCTAATCATATGTAAAGAACACCCACAGTAATCCTTGTGGATTATTGTGACAATATGTGGTTCTTAACATTATTCATCTTTCTTTAGTCAAACATACATGAATCATTAATTAAATTACATAAACTCAGCGTCATTAAATTATCATATCAACGTCGAAGACATGAAATGTTTACATAACATGCATCATTCCTCAAAATAAACCTAAACATGTGAAATCTAAGCATGGCATGGTTTGATGGTGATTGAACATGACATATATACTAAACTGAAGTTAAAATGTGCATGAAAAATTGAATCTAACACATGCATGAACATCTAATCAATTTAAAACAACAAAGCAAAAGTTTAGAAATCACTTCCACTTCAATTGAATTGAAATTCAAAAATCTGGTAGCACTTCAACACGTTCAAACCGTCAAGAACACTCAAGAACTAAGTTGTTCACACTCAAGAATTGAAAAAAAGTATCAAGAAAGAAGCTAGAGAAAACAAGAGGGATCTTATAAGCTCTTACTTTTGGATGAAGAGAATGAGAGCATAGTGGGGCAGTTTTTAGAGTGTTCACACTAGCCATTTTCCTTCTCACCATGAGCACGTTTTGGAATGTGGCTGATTTGGTTTCTACTCTTGTGTGCAATGATTTGGAATGTGGGGCACTAGGGTTTCCTCTCTTGTGTGCACACACAAAGTTTAGGCAAGGCTCACTTAGGGTTTCCTTTTTATGTGTGAACACAAAGTTTGAGCCTTGTTTGAGTTTCTTTATCATGTGTGAACACAAATTTGGCTTTAAGACCACTCTCCATTGGTGATCACACTCTCTTGTGCATCAAGGATAATATGAGATTCTTTTCCATTCCATTCCTTCCTCTTATGTGCACCAAATCAACAAGATTGTGTCAACTTATATTCTTGGTCTTCTATCGTGCATCAAGAATGCATGGATTGAGAGCAAGGAAACTTTCCTTTTCTTTGTGCTGTGTCATGGGTGTGAACATGGGAATATACTCATTTTGGTTCTTAGGAAGATTTGTGTTCGCAAGTGTTATGAAAACTTCTAACATGAGTTAACCATAATTTGGGATGTTCCTTTTGTGTGTACATAGGCCATGGGACCGCTTTCTAATTTTATTTCCCTAAGAGATGTTTGTTGATTCTTCTTATATTGGGACCTCATGAATGTGTGATGGAAACATTTCCTATTTCCCTTCATGAATGGCAGTTTTGAGTTTGGAAACTTTCCATAATGTGCAAGCATGGAAAGTTTCCTATTTTATTCTCTTGTGCACAATTTGGGGACTTTCTATTTTGATTTTCTTCTCTTTTGTGTGCCAAGGACCAGCATTTAGAAACTTATATCTTCAGTTCTTGTGCTCATGGATCATGGGGGCTTATATTCATGATTCTTTGGTGTGCTCATGGGCAACCTTCTAATATTAGAAACTTCCATTCTTGGTTTTCTTGGTGTGCTCATGATCAACATAGGATACCTTTCTAATTGAGCTCATGGGAAACTTTCCATTTTCTCTTTAGTGCACACAAGGGTGATGTTTGGGATGTTTTTAACATGAATTCATTTCTTGTGGCACACACATGGGGGTAATTTAGGCATTTTGCCTTAGAACATGGTTTGGGAAACTTCCAAGTATATGTGTGATTCATTTCTATTTTCCAACTTTCCTCTTTCTTGTTTCCTTTGTTTTCATTTATTTATTTTTCTTAATTCTCATTTCACTAAGAGGTTTTGAGCAAATGAACTATCAATTGACCACTAAAATGAACTTCTACTGAATTGGTCTCATTTAATCCTCAATAATGTTGTACATATCATTTCATTTCATTTCGTACATTTTTTCAGGGTATTACATGTCATTGGATCTTTAGTAGCCAAACCCTCAAACTGTTGTTGCTGCACCATTGTAATAAGAGAAGGCTTCAACTTAAAACTGCTAGCGTTGATGGGCATTCTAGCAATCTCAGAGTAATTATCATTAAGCTTAGGCCTGAAAGAGTCCCGAAATGGTGCTAAAGTGTTTTTAACAAGTCTAGATCATTTAACTCAGTTGAGTCTCTACTCATCAATAAACCTGAAACACCATGAGCAAAGAAAACAGATCAAGTGTAGCCCATGGATTAAATAATAAAAAGAATAAAATAAACTAAAATAAAATAAATAAAAATTTTCCTTAATTAAGATTTAACTAATTTCAATTGGTTTTAAGATTATTATGCACTATTCCCCGACAATGGCGCTAAAAACGTGTTGGTGATCACTGTAATCGCAATAGTAATATACGGTTGAATATGAGTATCGTCCTCAAGGAACAGTTGATGGCTAATAATCTTAAATCCCAATCTAATATCAGTATCAATTTTATTAAGGCTCAAAATTAAGTTTGGATGTTTTGAACTAAAATTAGATTGAAAACAAACAAGTGTTGGGTTGAAAACTATCTCAAGTAAGATTCTAGGGTAGCAAAATTTCATGTGATTCCCCTTAATTCTTATTTTAGTTAATCTAAATCCTAATTATGTAGGTTATAGCACTTTTTACTAAAACCCTCTCCCAAGGCACCTTAATACCTATTAGTCTAGTCCCCTAATACCCCCTCCTGAGACATATAGTTAACAAACTAATGCAATAAGCACAGTAGTCATGTGCAACCTCATATAGAATCAACAACCTCCCAGGTAATTGATCGTTCTAGGTCAATATTTTGATTATCCAACAATTAAACCTCTCTCCCAAATTAGTTTAACAGTCTCAGATCAATTTATCTTTGGCCAGTACATAAAAAATATTAAACACACAAAGTATAAAACAAAACCTCAGAATAGATTAATCAAAATAAAGGATCAATGGTTCCTATAATCCAAATTACATCCTAGAAATTAAAATTACTTCACCAAAAATAGCATAGAGATCACAACACAAAGAATTAAACAAATAGAAGATCACACTCTAAGCTTGATCTCATTCTTCACCTTCTTCTTCATATTTGCTTTCTCTTGCTCTAGCCGTCAAAAACTAATCAAAACCCAATCTTTGAATAATAATAAACCGTAATACACTCTCCTATTTATATAGGTCCCTTAAAAACTTCTAAAACATGAATTAAAAAAAATTCTAAAATTACATTTTTAATTGCACTACCATGGTAAATAAACTGTGGTGGTCTCAATAATCAAAAACATGAAAAAAATAAGAAAATCTGTGTAAACTCGTGTTACCGCGATAGTCATCCCGCACATAATAATTCTTTTCTGGTTACCACGGTCACCTATCGTAGTAATGAATTTCTACAATACCCCACGTTCTAGATACCTCGGTACTGGCCTACGGTAGTGATCTATCGATTTTTCCTGTGTTCATGCTCTTATTACCACAGTAATGTGTTTCTCTATCCCGATAGTCAGTTGATTTCTCGCCATTTTGGGTCTTTTCTCTCTTCTTTCTTTTGTGTATTTATTTCCACTCAACTTGAACTTGCATAAACCACTAAGATCCTTTTCCTGGCATTAAATCACAAGTATAAATGCACAAAAGCATATTAAAATTCTCTAATACGTAAATAACATGCTATGCTCATATAAATGCTTATGTACCTATATATAAAGAAAAAAGTGTTATTTTGTATCTAAACCCATGCAAAACATGTATAAACTACCTATTATATAGTTAGTATATAATGCAACTAACAGTCTCACCTTTAAACTTCTTGTTTTTGCACAAGAAGTCAATCTAAACTTTTAGGTTTAGACTGTTAGCAAATTTCCTACATTATCATGCCACAAATATAAAGTATCCATTATGGTTTCAAAGTTTTGTCTCATGGTCAATTTAGTGTTTGTTTTCCATAACCTTTTAGGGGCTTTTACTCACTAGAATTAGTGGATTCTTGTGCCTCTAAAGTCCCTACAATAACCAATTTTACTTCGCACATAATATCACATAAGCATAAACATATGTGTTTTGCACTAGGTCCTTGGGGTCATTTAAATTAGAATTTTTTATCTCTTTTGTTTGGCCATTAAAGGGTCTCTACAAGGTCCCTAATAACCTTACACAAATGATTGTTAAGTATGATATTTAGAGGTTATACATTCACTGTGTTTTTCTTCTACGATTTCTTCAAACAAAATGCTTTGCTTGCAAGAACTGAGTTTGGACATTGGGGTTGAAACGAAGTGAGTTTAATGCATCTATTGAATTAAACTATTGTTATAAAGAGAGAATCAAGAATAACTCCCCAAAAACTTGAATCACATGTTGATTTGTGATTCACTCCTTTATGCAAAGCAATTTTCCTCCCAATATGTGGTTCTTCTTTCGACATGGTATGGTTTTATGCTATTGGATTGCTCTAATGGTTAGATCTTAGGAGTTTTTCTTGATTATTAGTGTGAGATTTGACAAAGTTGGCCAAGAAGAAGAAAAAAAAAAAAGGACGAGAAAGGAAGGATGAATAGGGAAGGAGTATGGTGTGTGTGAGATTTAGGAGAACAAGAGTTTGATTTTGATTTTTATTCCTATGATTTGGGATGGCTAGTATTTGGGGGATTTTGGGGCTCGGTCAACTAATTAAAATCCCCAAAGCAATAAAAACATGTATTTTATGTAAATTTTCAAGGGTATACATCTATTAAGGGGCAAATAAATAATAAGTATTCTCCTAACATGACGTCCCTTATATCCAATGACCCTGGTTAAGTATTGATTTTTTTTTTGAAGGTTTTATTGTATCTCCCATAAGCGCAAGGATTGTAAGAAGTCATCTATGATAGAACTAGGGGTGTTTTGAAAATTTTATTTTCTTTGGATACCAGCCAGGGAATTCCATACAATTAGGCATTTAACTTAGGCTAAAATTATTTTTTTACCCCTAACTCCTAAATTGCATTAAACACAAATGGATATCACATCCTATGCATTTCTAAGATTTGGTACACCACAACAATCTTATTCCCATGGTCTACTTCTTGGGTACACCCTAGAGCCTTTGATTATTTGCATTGAGGCTTACTAGGCTCGCCACACCCAATGCATCCTAACCATTGTTTATCACATCTAATGGTTGATCATTTTCCTAATTCCTTCTCCTTATTAAGTCTTTTTTCAAAAGAGTTTGTCCTATTTTTATACAATATTATCATTGTGAATTTTTGTTTCACTTGATTTTTGAAAAAATATAACTTTTATGAAAATTCAAATTTTCTAAATAATTCTTCTTAGAGTTTAATATTATTTTAGTATATTTTTCTATTTTTCTAATAATCATTTCATTCTCATAGTGGTGATTTAAAATCATATCACTGTTTTCATAAATTATTTGTATAGTTTAATAGACAATCTTTTGGGACCCCTCAGGCGACTCGATCAATAGAATAGCCTCATGAGTTTATCACAACTTTACTTGTGCAACTGCTGCTAAGCCTCAACCAACTATGTAAACTTATTAAATGGTAAAACAAATGATAATATAGTGGAAGCACTAAATTGTAATACGCCACAAAAATGATATATACATATTTACATATTTTTTTTAAATACCTTGACCTGTTCAATCTAAACAAGCAAGACTTCTCACAAATATACCCAAACCAACCTACAAAGAAAGGGACTCCTCAGATCTACATGATTACTAGCCTCTTTCACTTATCAAATGCTAAAGGATTTGAAAGGTTTAGAAGACTAGTAAGCCCAAAAACAACAATGGCTTAATAGATGATAATTTCAACCTACAACTTATGACAAATATTTTAAAATAACCAACATAAATGCATGAATATATAAAATTACAAGAAGATGCATGAACACATATGAGCAAGCTCGTGATTCTCAATATTTTAAATGGGCACATAGCTCAATTAGCAAGCTCTATCGTTCGAACCTTAAAACACTCACTAGGCTAGGTGGTAACATCTAAAAATCTCCAAGCCTAAACCTATATATGTTCCCCATGTTTTTAGAAATAGTGTCATACATACAGACATCATATAAAGCATGTCAAATCCACTCATAAACCTAGACGTAACTCCAAAAATAAGAGTTTCCCACTCAATGAGTCCAAGCAGAGCCTCAAAAACTCAAAACAATTAAAACATGCATTTCATGTAAATTTTCCAACAACATGTGCATGATAAATAGAACATATAATCAAATAAAAACAAATTTATAAGTAAATAAAACAAAATTACTACTCACAAATACTTTTCTTTTTAGCTTCCTTCATGGTGTAGTATTGTTGGGTAACATACAAACCATGCATAACGCACATTACTCATCATTTTGTGTATGCACAACATTGGCTTGTGACTATTTCGAAACTACAAGTCAAGTGCCTTTAATTGACATATGACCAAGTCAACGGTGGGTCAATGGCATCTATCAGGTCAACTTTGGGTCTCTAAAGTCAAATTAACTTGGTTTGGTCTAGTTAACAAGGTTTACAAGTCCTTTTTGCTGACTATGCACATTTTCCCCTTAAAAATTGACTTTATGTAGTGATAATGTCAAGTTTTCTGTGAGTAAACCATTTGTCCAATTCACACCAAATCTCCAAATTTGATCTAAACTACATTTAGGTTTTTTTTTCATGATTTTTAGATGTGATTTAATACCCTTTCTATCTTCGTCCTTCAATTGTTGATTTTATACAATTCAATGTAGAATATGCATTATATGTCTAACTTTGTATAAAGGGGGAGAGGGGGGTGTCTTTGGATCGGGATTCATGAGTGTTTTAATTGTCAAATTAAAGAATTTGCAACTCAAATTATCACCTAAAACAAAGGTTAACTAGGTCCCCATTTAATAGTATACTTTAGACTATTAGTGGGTCACCTTGCATTCCAATCTAACATTCAAGGTTCCAACAAGATAACAAAGGTGTGACCATTTAGTTTCATGCTGAGAACATTATTATAGTCATTTTTGTTGAGAATGCTAACCACAATCAGGCTAGTGAAATCACATTGGTTAGTTAATAGTTATGTAGATTAGTTAACAGTTATGTAGAGCTGGATCTAGCCATTCTAGAATTAACACATATATATAAATCTAACCGATATGCAAGTTGTGTGATTCTTTTTTTTATATATACACAAGTGGAACAATATCATATAGAGGAAATAATAACAAATTCATATTCTAGTATAACCTCCAACTTAATCTTGCTTTGTTCTTCTTCTCTCTATGTGCCTGCTAATTTTCCTTCTTTGCCTTAATAGCAAAAGCTTCCCAGTCTTTCTTGGTATCACAGCCATTATCCAAGCTCTCTTCAAACAAAAATGGCAACTCCTAATCAACTCCCATCTATGTCCTCATCATCTTCAATGTAACACCCCAACCCCCTAAAAATAGGTTTAAGCTCAACCATAAGGCGGGTTGGGTCCTATGTTACATTTATAAGTACACAACTTGTATCTTGATTCCTTTATTCTAACTCTTATTGAACCTTTTATGAGTGTCTTACCCAATTTGATCAATTTTAAATTCAATAAGGTATTACAAGCAGAAAAAAGAATATTTCTAACTCTTTATTCATTAAAGAAAATAAAGAAATACATTATTGAATTCATAATCAAGAGTACATAACTCGAGATTTTAAAATAAAAATTCAGCAAAAGTCTAATAAAGTAAAACTTGGGCAATGTGCCTTTACATTGTAATTAAAATGGAAACCATTATTCATGATCTTCATGGTTCATTCAATTTCCTAAAAAGATAAAAAAAAAAGAGGGGTGAGCATATAGCCCAGTGGATCATCCATCAAACAACTAGCTTATTATTTCAAATTAATAGCACATCTAAATTCAAACACTTTGAAACATTAAGTGATTCATTCATCAAATTCGTTCAAGTTGACGTTATGACGAAAAGGGATTCTACTCCCTTGATATTCTTAATTTAGATACCTTTCTTTAGGGTGGAAAGACATTTCTTTGTTACTTTCCATTGGAGGTCACATATCAAGTATCAATTAGTTGCATCCCACAACCACACACTCCAAGTATGTGTTGAGAACACCCATAGCACCCATACGGGTCACTATGATAGTACGTGGTTCTTATTTTCATTTTCTTATGTTTAAGATCACATAATCATGAAAATAAATTCGAAATATAAATCTCAGAATTTTAAACAACCAAGAAAGCATGAAAACATCATATGGGATGCTTGAAACTTTGAAATAAACCCTAAACATGGATTCTAAGCATGGCGTGTTCTCATGAGTGATTAAAACATAAAAACATGCTAAACTAAAATTCAAACATGATTAAACATGCTGAAAACTAATATTAAACATGCTGAAATCTAAAACTACACATGCATGAACATGCTAGGAATTCAAAATAAGAAGACAGTGTTCGAGAAATTCCCTCCATCTTGTCTTGAGTTTCTTGTTGAATTTGGCAGAGGTTTCCCTTATCTACCATTTTCAGAACTTTAAAAACTTTTAACCACAAAAAAACTACTTCAACAACTCTCTAAAATACTAAAATAAGAACTTCTCGCATAAAAGAGAAAAAAGAAGTGAGAAGAGGTGCCAAGAAGAGGGCAAGAACAAGCAAAGAGGGAAGTGTCAACTCTTTGCTTTGGGATGAGATGAATGTGAGCAAAAGGGGGTTTATTTAGATGTTCTTGAGCACCATGAGAATGGTTTGGACATCACACACAATGAAAATCTTTCCATATACAATGAGGATATTTTGCATTGATTTTGGGAAGTGAATCTCATGGTTTGGGCAAGTAAGCTCATAGTTGGGTAAGTGGGACCACCAAGGTTTTCAATCTAAGTGTGAGCAAAATCTTTGAACCTTATTTGTTTCTTTTATGTGTGTGAACACAATTAAAGGTTTAGAATACATTCTAATCTCTCTTGGACGTCCTCTATCAGTAGAAAAACATTCTAATATGTTGTGATTCATGAAATCAAATAAGTTTCTAATATGGGCACACAAAAACAAAGGTTTGAAATGTTTCTTATTTCGCTTGAATTCTCTCCCTTTTTGGTTCTACATGTGAGCATGAGGTAAGTTTCTATTTTCTGATTTTTCCTAGGTAAAAGATTCTTTCTATATATCTTTAAATTAGCCACTCTTAACTTAACTTCTATCTTGGGTTTGTTACATGTGTTTCCACACACACACATATGCGACATTTTGTATGTAACCTTGGTATATATGATCATTTATCTTGGCACATGCAATCATTATTCATGGTTTCTATAGGTGTGGGCATACTTGATCATTTACATGACACATGAGATCATTCTTCATGGTTTCAAATAATAGAAACGTCCCATTAAGGTTGAGTAGGGTGAGGGTATACATGATCATGGTATTCCACCCATTTGACTTGCACATGTTTAGGGGTGGCTATGGGTCCAAAAAAATTTAATAAAAAAATAATATCTCCTTATTTTCAAAGAATTATAATTTATAACCTATAGGTTTGGAATCACATAAACCTAATGCAAATTTTAAGGTATGATTTGGTCCAAGGTGATTTTCCCTCAAAAGCTTACCTTATTTAAGACCCACTAAGGTCACTAGGCAAACAAAAATCTAAATCTTGGCCAATTGTCTTGATTTTTGGATGTGTCATTCATTTTGTTAGTTCATGTCATTTCGTTTTGTTTCGGGTTGTTTCGATTCCCCAAAATACCCTAAATACTAATTATTTCTAAATTTGGATCCCCTAAAGGGCGTTTGGCAAATGAAAACCCTAATCTTGACCAATTGTTCTAATTTTTTGATATGTTGTCCAATTAGTTGGTTCATATCACCTTACTTCGTTTTAGACTGTTTTAGGTTCCTACGGAACACTAAATGAGAGTTTTAGAACCTGACAAAATTAGCTTTGAAATGAGCCCAGTTTCATTATATACCCAATTTCACTGAATTGATCTTAATTTTATTTAATTAAATATAGAGTTTTCATGGTATTACATTCAATCTCTACAATAGAAGTTTCAACCTAAAATCTCCCCTCCCTCAACCAAGCCCTAACCACTGAACTTGATCGGACTAACTATCTTCTCTGGAAAAATCAATTACACAATGTAGTAGTCTCCCATGGGATGGAAACTTAATTGGATGCAAAACCAATTCCACCCAAGTTCTTGGACCCTTTTCTCACCAACCCAAATCTAGGTTTCATCAATTGGGAGTGAGACAATCGCTTGGCCATTAGCTAGATCTATGAATCTCTTTCCAAGTCTAGGCTCTCTTAGATTGTCACATACTCATCTGCATCAGAAATCTGGAACACCCTTGCCCATTCCAATTTATCATCATTCACATTCTAGAGTAATGGAGCTTTGTTTTGCCCTGCAATTAGTTTAGAAAGATGGTCTTACTGCTAATGAATACCTATTGAGGCTCAAATCTCTCATCGATCAACTCACATCCATCGGACAGATGTACCTCTTGAAGATGAGTTGTTCTACTTCTATCAAGGTTTTGAAGCAGAATGTAACTTTTTGGTTACATCACTTCAAGCTTGATGAATCGACCCATTTCTACAAGAAGTCCAGAGCTAGCTCATGACATATGATCTTCATCTCCATCGTCAAAACTCAATAGATCTGATCAACTCACCTCAAGCGTTCCTCTCAGTGACTAATTACCCCAAACTCTTTGTACCATCAACTCGATCACTGTTCAGGTTCTCTACTTTTAGAGCATCGCCACAAGCATCTCAGTCACTTTCCTCCCTTCCAAGCATACTTGCTAGTGCTCCTGCTCCCTTTCCAGTGCACATGAACGTTGGGTGGAGTCCATCCAAATCGCGTTCCCATTGCTAGATCTATGTCAAATAAGGTCACCTCACCCTCAATTGCTTTCAGGAGCTGAACATGACGGCCCATACATAGACAATCAAGCTAAGTCTAATAATAAGTTTGCAACAATTGCTCAATTCAGTCTTGTTCTTGCCATGCCCGCAATTGTCATCAATGGAAACTGGTATGGACTCACCTCACCCTGAATTTCAATATTTTGTAGCAGACAACACCTTACACTAGCTTTGATCATGTTCTATTCGGAAACTGTATGTCCATCCCCATCCATCATCATGGTAGTGCCATAATTCCTTCATCTGGTCGTTCCATTTTTAATCAATGTTCTTCATGTTCCCTTGATTTCAAAACAACTTGTTAGCATTTCTAATCTCTGTGTCTCGAACAAAGTGTTTGTTGAATTTCACCCCACTTACTTTCTTGCGAAGGATCTTCGAATGAAATTGGTTCTTCTTTGGGGATCAATTGAAAATGGTTTTTATCTCCTGCCTCAATCATATGCACCAGTCTCTATATTCCTTTTCTGTTGCAATCGAGTCATCTTCGTGTTCACTTACGTGTCAGGTTTGGCATTATCGTTTAGGGCACCCATCATCTAAAGTGCTACATAATGTTGCTAGCTTATCTTCTATGGATACTTTGTCATTGTCTATTTGTGCATCATGTTGTCTAGTTGACATCATAGACTCCCTTTTTCTTTATCACATTCTCATGTTTCAAAACCATTTGAATTAGTGCACTCTAATATTTGGGATCTAGCCGTTATTATCTCTGCTCTTTGTTGATGATTATTCTCGTTTTTCATGGATTTATCTTTTTCGAACTAAAGATGAGACATTGAAGTATTTTCAGTTGTTTCGTGCCACTATTGAAAATCAATTTCAAATTGACATTAAAATTTTTCAAAGTGATGGTGGTAGTGAGTTCCAATCCCTCTCTTCCACACTAGCTTCCTGTGGGATTATTCATCGTCTTTCATGCTCATACACACTACAATAGAATGGGTGCGCAAAACGTGAACATCATCACATTGTTGAGATGGGCCTCACACTCTTAGCCCGCAACTCTATGCCAATACATTTTTGATCTTATGTTTTTCTTATTAGTGTATACTAAATCAATTGTCTGCCAAAGCTTGAATTGCATAATAAATCACCTTATCATTGCCTTTATGGCCAAAAACAATGCTTGGATCATCTTTGCATCTTCGACTGTGCTTGCTTCACTTATCTCCACCCTTATATGAAGCACAAACTAGAACATTGCTCACTGTTATGTACATTTGTAGGTTACAGCTCCACTCACAAAGGCTATTTTTGTCTTCTTATTCCTTCAAGCGGAGTGTACATTTCATGCCATGCCTTATTTTAAGATCATCAATTTCCATTTTGCATGTCACCATCTGAACATTCATCAGTTCCTCCTGCATCAAGTGGACTCATGTTCCTTGTTACTGCCCCATCTCTAGAGGCCAATCTTCTCCATCTGTTGATCCTTCTTATTAAGCCTCCATATGGGCTTGCTTCCACCTTGTGACACTTTCTTCAGAAATTTCGACAACAATTCCCCCACGTACTAATGCCAACGAAGATCGTCCAACTTAATTCCCCAATTTGAGAGGAGAAATTCTCACACACAAGTAAGAAGAAGGAAAGATGGAAAGAGGTGCCAAGAAGAAGGCTTAGAAAATAAGAGGCAATTTCAACTCTTATTTTTGGAATGAGGGAATTGAGAGCCTAAGGGGGTTTATATAGGTTTTCAAAGGGAGAAAATTAGCAACTTTTGAGTTTTTCTTGGAGTAAAAAACCCTAATTCTCTTTAATTTCGTACGTTCTAATTTTGATAATAAAATGAGTTTTTTTTTAATTTTTTGTGATTTTTCCAAAATTTTCATTTTTTAATTTTGGATCCTTTGATCTTGGCTGTCGGATTTTCTCGAGCACATCAATAGTTAGCGATCAACCAAAAAACGTCTCCAATCCAGACCGTTGGATCTTCCTTGAGCGCAATACGGTTCGCGATCATTGAATGTGACTTTGATCTGGATGTTTGGATTGTCCTTGAGCTTCGCACGTGCATCTCGATCATGATTAATGAAAATGCTTTAGATCGTCCTCGATCATGGTCTGCAGATCTCGTTCGCGATCAACAAAACTTTCCTGGACCGTCGGATGAACCTCGATCACGGTGTGCTGATCTCATTTGCGATCAACGAAACTGATCCTGGCCGCATGATCAACCTCGAGCACAGTGTTTGGTTTTGTGATTTCATTTTTGTGTTTGCGTTGTGTGTCGTTGGATTTGACGGATTTGATCATGGTCGTTTGATCTTGATGATTTGGTGCACTCGTGCGTGTGTGGGGATCTGATCGTGCCCGTCAGATCGTGAGATCATATCAAGATCCACGGTTTGCAGCCATTGGATGTTTTTTAAGTTTATTTTGTTTATTTTTCAGCCGAATTTCTTACTTTATTTTAGGATTTTTGCCAAATCTTGATCCCAATTAACTTTATAATCTTGTTTTTATAAAAATTGCACATATCCTTGTATTTTTGGCTATGATATCCCATAATATACATTATATTCATATATTTTCTTCCAAAAATCCATTAAATTGATTTTATTCCTTATTTGGCTAAATTGGGACTTACTAAAATTTTCATCCGTCAATTCTGTATAATTTTCTAAGTAAAAATTCAAATTTCATATGAACTTTTTGAGATGTTACAACCTACCCTCCTTAAAAAAATTTCGTCCTCAAAATTTATATATATTTAGGTATTCCTTGTGAACAGATGTAGGTACTTGGTCTTCATTTCGCTTTCGAGTTCCCATATGGCTTCTTCTACCCCATGATGTTTCCACAGCACCTTCACTAATGGGATATCCTTTGTTCTTAGATTGTGTACCTTGTGGTCAAGGATTCTGACTGTTGTTTCTTCGTAGGTAGCATCATCTTGAATATTCACTTCCTCCTAGTGAATGATGTGAGAAGGGTCAAGTTTGTATTTCCTCAACATGGATACAGGGAATGCATTATGTGCTGAAGTCATACGGTTTGGTAGGTCCAACTCATAAGCACATTCCTCGATTCTTCTAAGTATTTCAAAGGGTTCAACAAACCTTGGAGATAACTTCCCTTTGAATCCAAACCTTTTGATACTCTTCTGAGGACTGACTCTCAGAAATACTTTGTCCCCAACTTGTAACTCTAGTGGTCTTCTCCTTTTATCAGCGTAGCTCTTTTGACGGCTCTGCGCAGTAGTTAGTCTCCTTTGTATTAACTTGACTTGGTTACCCGTTTCTTCCACCATGTCTGGCCCAGTTAATACTTGATCTTCAAGTTCAACCCAACAGGTAGGTGATTTACAGTGTCTTCCATAGAGAGCCTCGAATGGAGCCATTTTTATACTTGCTTGATAACTATTGTTATAGGCAAACTCTGCCAAGTGTAAATACTTGCTCTAATTCCCCTTGAAGTCTAAAATGTGAGCTCTCAACCTTTCTTCCAAAGTTTGGATAACTCTCTCAGACTCACCATCCGTATGAGGGTGAAATGTCGTACTCATGGTGAGTTTAGTACCCATTTCCTTCTGTAGACTCCGCCAAAATTGTGAAGTAAAGCAAGCGTCTCTATCAGACACGATAGTCTTGGGTACACCATGAAGTCTGACGATTTCTTTCACATAGATTTCTCCCAGCTTGTTGACTTGGTCTGTGGATCTGATTAGCAAGAAGTAGGCCACTTTGTGAGACGATCCACTATCACCCAAACGGTATCTTCTCCTCTTTGGTTTCTAGGTAAACCACTGACGAAGTCCATGGCAATGTTATCCCACATCCATTCAGGGAATAGGAGCAGTTGTAACATTCCAGAGGGTTTCCGGTGTTCTGTTTTCACTTGTTGACATGTTAAGCACTTAAAGATGTAGTTGGCTATATCCCTTTTCACCTCTCCACCAGTAGGTTTTCCTAAGGTTCTGGTACATCTTATCCCCACCAGGGTGCATGGTATACTTAGTTTGATGGGCTTCATCAAGTATGACCTGCTTGTTCTGTTCCTACTGAGGTACACATATCCTTTCCCCGAGCCTTTGGAGGTTTTCAGCATCTATCCTGAAGTCTGTATGCTTTCCTTGCATGACTCCTTCAATTAGTTGAGCAAGCCACTTGTCTTGCTTCTATTCATCCCTGATCTGATGTAATAGGTCCAGTTGGCAAGACATATTGTAAAGATAGGCTTCTTTTTCGTTAAGGTTTACACCCAACCTAAAATCTTCAATCAACTGGTACATCTGGCCTTTTTCTTCCTCCTGTTTGTTGAACTTCCTACTCAAAGCATCAGCCACTACGTTGGCCTTCCTCGGATGGTAGTGTAGTTGAAAATCATAGTCTTTCAAGAACTCCATCCATCTCCGTTGCCTGAAGTTCACCTCCTTCTGGGTGTAGATGTACTTCAAGCTCTTGTGATCTGAAAACAGCTCAAATTTCTCACCATAAAGGTAGTGTCTCCAAATTTTCAGGGCAAACACAATGGCCGCTAGCTCTAGGTCGTGAATAGGGTAATTTCTCTCACGGACCTTCACTTGTCTTGAGGCAAAAGCAATGGCTTGCTTTTCTTGCATTAGGACTGCGCCCAATCCACTCAGTGAAGCATCAGTATACAGTGTGTAAGTAACACCAGGAGTTAGGTGACTAGAACAGGAGTCGTTGTCAATCTTGTCTTCAGTTCTTGGAATAACCGTTAACATTTCTCATCCCATTAGAACTTAACTCCTTTTCTGGTCAACTTAGTCATAGGTTCTGCCAACTTGGAAAAATCCTTAATGAACCTTTTGTAGTAGCCTGCCAAGCCCAAGAAACTTCTGATTTCTATTACTTTCTTGGGTTGCTTCCAGTTCATAACAACTTCCACTTTCTTTGGATCTACAAAGATGCCTTTTGCTAACACTACGTGGCCAAGGAACTTGACCGTCCTCATCCAGAACTCGCACTTACTGAATTTAGCATATAGCTGGTTTCTTCTGAGAGTTTCTAGTACGATCCTCAAGTGTTGTAGGTGCTTAGCTTCTGACTTAGAGTAGATTAAGATATCATCCTTGAATACCACTACAAATTGGTTAAGGTACTATCTGAACACTCAGTTCATCAAATCCATGAAGGCAGTCGGGGCATTGGTTAAACCAAAGGGCATCACAGTAAACTCGAAGTGTCAATATCTTGTTCTAAAGGCCGTCTTGTGAATATCAGACTCTCGAATCCTTAGCTGATGGTATCCTGACCTAAGATCAATTTTAGAGAAATAAGTGGCTCCTCGTAATTGATCAAATAGGTCGTCAATCCTTGGTAAACGATATTTATTCTTTACTGTAGCTTGATTCAACTTCCGGTAGTTGACACACAGTCACAAGGAACCATCCTTCTTTTTCACGAATAGTATTGGGGCTCCCTAGGGTGATTCACTCAGCCTGATGAAACCTTTCTCCTTGAGCTCGTCCGGTTGAGTTTTTAGCTCAATTAGTTCTATTGGCGCCATTCTATAAGGAGGTATGGCTATAGGGTTGGTTCCAGGGTGAAGTTCAATCTTGAACTCTAACTCTCTTGCTGGTGGTAGTCCAGATAAGTCATTTGAGAACACATCCTCGTACTTACTGACTACAGCTAGGTCGTGAATATTCTTCAAGTTAGTAGGTTCTTCTTCAGAGAGTTCCTCGAATTAATCAGTCTGCTTCAAACAATTCAGCAATGCTAAGGTTGGACTCATTGGTAGTCTCTGCATATCCCCATTGATTTTAAAGATCTCCCCAGAAGGTAATGTTATGGTTACTCGCCTCTTAGGACAATCTATTTGGGCCTGGTACTGGTCTAACCAATCCATCCGCAAGATTACATCATAGCTATAGAAAAGTAGGGTATGTAGGTCAACTATTAAAAGTTTATCCCCAAACCTAAGGTCACAACTACACATCTTCTTTGAAGTCACAGTGGTCCCTATTGGTGTAAACACATTCAAAGTTGCAAGTATTGTTTTTGTCACAAGTTGTAACTTATCAGCTAGTTTTTCAGAGATAAAAGATTTTGAGGCACCCGAGTCAAACAATAGTTTTGCAGCAACGCTAAACAATATGAACGTACCTTCTACTACAGGGGCATGGTCTTCTTGGGTCTCAACCGCGAACATTCTGGCCTGGTTCTGACCACGGCCCTGGTTTTGCCCTTGATTGGCATTCTGATTCTGTTTGGCTTGAGGTTGCCCATTCCAACTTCCCCCCTGAGTATTATGTTGTTGCTACTAGGAAGCCTGAGCTGGTGCAGTTGGGCAATTTTTCGCCAAATGACCCTTCTGCTTACATATGAAACATAATCCCAACCTCTTAGCTTCTTCCCTTGACTCGTCTTTGTTCTGCCCCTATTTTTGTGGAGCCTTACCACTTTTGCTTTTCTTCTGGGTCCCTTGTTGGTCCTTTCCATTTTCATTCCGCTTATTATTTCCTCTCAACCTTTGTTCTAAGTTGAGTTCATGCTCTAGGATTTCTATATATCTTTAAGCTTAGAGTCATAATCATTTTTTAATATCAATCTTGAGACCCCGACCAACCAATTAGTTTTCATTCTTTCTTCTTAGATCAGCTCCCAAGAGAACTTATCCAATTCAGTAAACTTTCTCTCGTACTTAGTTACAGGCAAGTCCTTCCGATTCAACTTGACGAAGTCCTCTTGTAGCTTCCATAGTGTCATCTCCAGAAAGAACTTTTCATGGAAGACCTCTTTCAACTCTTTTCGACTCATCTTTTCAATGTCAATGTTTTTTTCAGCAAACATTTGTACTACCATGACTCTAGATTCAGTTTCTAGGTTCTCAATCTGTTCAATGGCCTAAAAGTTTTTCTTCTAGGTTCTTTTCATGCATGGGTACAGGATTTGGTCTCAAAGCAAATAAACAGTAAAGCATGCATATCATACAATCATACAATCAAGCTAGCACATCAAGGTTCCAAGCTTCCACCTAAGCTTTCAGGTTCAAGTGTCACATACCACTCTACCCCTTCCACTTAGTCTTTCACTTAGAACAGCGTCGCACCCAAACAATTTTGCGAATTGCTCGATAACTAAGGTTCCCGAGCCTACTACACTCAACCATCCCATACCAGTGAGCATATAAAAACCCGTTTTGCCAGAGTTACCGATCATTCACCACACATGGTCGATCATTCTCCGAGTCCAGGCTTCCTCCATAATCCCGAATTCCTATGCATCCCCTACTACATAGAAACTGAAAATTATGGAAGCTTTTCGGTCTCATGTCCTGATCAAACAATTTTTTGTTTTCACACATGTTTCAGTCTCTAACCTATGTCCTAGAATTTTATGCTTTTGATCCACTGTGCCACCCATGGCTACAACCGTTTCTACCTATGGTTTTTTCTCTAGACCTAAGGTTCGATTTTGGTTGACTTACAACCTCTGTCTGGCCAAGATACCACCTTTGGCATCTTTTTCGACTTCTAATCAATTCTTTGCCCTAATATTTTACCTTCTAATTTTCTTTTATCAAAAATAAATGTGTTCTTCAACTCCGACTACTCATATAAGCTGGTGGGATAACCTTTAGATCGGGCGGTGTGACCTAAGTCTGCTTAGCAACCCCACTTTCTAAGGAGGGATAACCCACCTCCCTTTCAATGTTTAACATTATTCGGGATAAGGCTTACCCACTATCAGCTCAACTTGTAATCTTTGTATCCAAACAAAACATTTTCAAAACATATATTTCCTTTTTTTGAAAACACTTTCTAAAACGTTCTTCGATTTCAAAAATAGAAGGTAGGACATTCTAAATTCAATTCAATTCAATGTGAAACCCTAATTTGGGTTTCTGATTCTTGTCAAACAACGAATGTTTGACTTTCTATCTCTAGCCAAATCAACACATGTTTAGGCTTGATTTTCTATCTTAAGCCCAAAGCACCTAAAGCCTAGGCTCTGATACCACCTTTGTAACACCCTAACCCCCGAATCTTTAAGTAGTGTACTTGGCCACTGCTCTCTTAATAGTGGACTTCACAAAATGGCGGTTCAGGCCTATGTTACTTTACAAGTGACACTCACTTGTTCTTTTCTTTTCAATATATCATGCCTTTGTATCAAAATTTCAAGAATACAAAATTTTTACTTAAAATCAAGGCAAATTAAAAGAGAAAAAGAAATTCAACTATTTTATTCATAATAGAAAGAATAATTGAAAATACTAAACTCTTCAAAAAGAACTAATTGTTACAGCGAAAGACTTCAAAAATACGTTTCAGTAGAAAAGTATAAAAACTTTGGGCAACACGCCCTTAAAAATTCTAAAAATATAATAATAAGTAGAAACTATCTAAGAACTATCCACATTCAACTGCTTCATGGGTTTCATGTTCCTAAAAAATAAGAAAGGAAGGAGTGAGCACATAGCCCAGTGGATCCTTGTCGAACAACCATCTTTCATATTCAAACTCATAGCATAATCATAATTCAAACACTTGTAATCATTAGGCATTTCAAACAACAATTTGTTTAATTCGAGTCTTAGACCAAAATCCCTTGATGCTCTTAACTAAGTAAACAGGGACCACTCGGCATCAACCCGTTAGTGGCATGTGTCGGCATCAACCCGTTACACATGGTGACCCACCACGTAATGTGGAATTCTCATATCATGATCTCATAAAATAAATTTCAAAATATGAAATCAAACTAAAACTCAGAATATACATGATCAATTCATGAAACACTCATAAAACATGCATCATACTTTAATTTAAAAGCTTAAGCATGATACTAACATGGCATGGATGATATGATTGCTCAAACATGAATCAAAACTGAAATACTGAAATAAACATTTAAAATTCTAGAACTGAAATTGAAAATCTTTGAATTCAGTGAAAATACACAAACAATGAGCAGGCCAAGAATTTAAATAAGAACATAAGGGTGTTCTAAAAATCACTTCCACCTTGTGACGCTTTCTTCAGAATTTTCGGCAGCAATTCCCCCCACGTACTAATGCCAACGAAGATCGCCCAACTTAATTCCCCAATTAGAGAGGCGAACTTTTCACACACAAGTAAGAGGAAGGAAAGATAGGAAGAGGTGCCAAGAAGAAGGCTTAGAAAATAAGAGGCAATTTCAACTCTTATTTTTAGAATGAGGGAATTGAGAGCCTAGGGGGATTTATATAGGTTTTCAAAGGGAGAAAAATAGCAACTTTTGAGTTTTTCTTAGAGTAAAACACCCTAATTCTCTTTAATTTCGTACTTTCTAATTTTGAGAATAAAATGAGTATTTTTTGAAATTTTTTTTGGATTTTAGAAATAATTTTCAGATTTTAGAAACCTTTTTTTGGGATTTTTCGTGATTTTTTTTCGAAATTTTTGTTTTTCAGTTTCGGATCCTTTGATCTTGGCCGTCGAATTTCCTCGACTGCATCAACGGTTCGCGATCAACCAAAAAACGTTTCCAATCCGGACCGTTGGATCTTCTTCGAGCGCAGCACAATTTGCGATCACCGAACGTGGCTTTGATCCAGACGCTTGGATTGTCCTCGAGCTTCGCACGCGCATCTCAATCGTGATTAACGAAAATACTTCGAATCATCCTCGATCACGGTGTGCGGATCTCGTTCGCGATCAACGAAACGGATCCTGGCCGCACGATCAACCTCAAGCTCAGTGTTTGGTTTCGCAATTTCGTTTTTGTGCCTGCATTGTGTGCCGTGGGATTTGATGGATTCGATCGTGGCTGTCGGATCGTGAGATTAGATCTAGATCTACAATTTGCAGCCGTTGGATGTATTTTAAATTTATTTTTTTTTATTTTTCAGCCGAATTTCTTGCTTTCTTTTCGAATTTTTGCCAAATCTTGATCCCAATTGACTTTCTAATCTTGTTTTCATAAAAAATTGCACATATCTTTATATTTTTGGCAATGATCTCCCATAATATACATTATATTCATATATTTTCTTTCAAAAATTTATTAAATTGATTTTATTCCTTATTTGGCTAAATTGGGACTTAGCAAATTTTTCATCCGTCAATTTCGTATAATTTTCTAAGTAAAAATTTAAATTTCATATGAACTTTTCGAGATGTTACATTGGTGGTATTAAAACTCATCTTTGCCATCAATGTTAAAATGAGGAGATGTGCTGCACAGTTGATCCTCACAGGTTGCACCAATTATTGGTATAAAATTTGATCAACAATAAAAAAAATGAAGAGAATAAAAGAAAAGATGATGTTAACACTAAAGTTGAGGGAAAAAAAAGAGTTAAGAAAAAGCCACTTTCATTAATAAAAAATAAAACTGGCAAACAATGGAGATCAAAAGAATTGAGATCGAAAATGAGATGCTCTCAGGCTTACATTACATACTATTTCTAAGTATAGGTATGCTCCAATTTTCTAATTTCACTATAATACATATATCTTTGTCTATTTTCATAGGCTTATATTGTTGATTGGTTTCCTTATAGTAAGACAAAATAGAAATTGTTGGATGATGTCCACCTTTGTTGTGATAGTATTTTGTTCAAATCGAGCAAGTTTTGGTAATATCAATCGTAAATTTTTCACTTGACATAATGAAATTCTATTGTCAAGGTCATCTTTGTTGTGATCGGATGGGATTAAGTCAAGGGTGAGCGCAAAACACTCTTTCCATTTTTGGGCAATGACTTGTGCTTGGACTCTTCATGATTGCATTATTGTCAAGGCCTTATCTTGCTCATGGTTGTGTAGCTTCGTAGCATGTTCTTGTGTTAATGTTTCATACAAATGCCTCCTCAGACTCGTTGTTACATAGTTATCGTGGTCATCTAATTCTTATATGCACTCTACTTGAACCATCTTGCTCGGACTCTGAACAAATCATACAACAACTAGTAATTTGATAATTAATATATGTAATTTAGACACTTAAGTACTTTCACTGTGAAGCTATTTTTTTTTAGCTTAAAAAATTTTTTTAGTTAAATTCTTAAAAAACTATTTATGTTGTTAGTTGAGTTAAAATAGTAATTTAACAATTAAATAAATTTTTTTTCTACATATTACTTTTTAATCTTTTTTTGTCAAAATTTTCTCTTTGATTAATCTGTCTAATAAGATGTAACTTTTACTCTTAATTGTCCTTATTCGTTTCTTAAAAATGTATCATTTTGATCAATTAAAATTAGTTAATTAAACCTAAATTTTTATAAAAAATATTTAATTTTAATTTTTTAAAAGAATTTTACATATAGTGCATCGCATGGTGCATTAGTGGCATGTAATTATATTCACGCTGGTTAAGTTACTTTTGTATTTTCATTTATTCTTTCGTTTTTTTCTTTTTTTTTTTTTTTTTTTTTTGTGTGTTTTGTCAAGTAGACACACCCCCACACACACATATAGTATAGAAGGGCATAATAGTAATTCGCAAAAGGGGAGGTGCAACTAGTAGGGAGCTGGAATTGCAGAGGGCTGGAGTCCTAGAAGATAGTCATGTTTTTAGAAAGCCCTAGAAGATAACAATAATGACGTAAGCCCTAGAAGATAGTCATGTTTTTAAAAAGCAAAATTGGTCGGCTGTTCCCACAGTCATGGGAAGATTCCTACTGTCTAGCTGACGTGGTGCACTGTCAGCCAAAGAGCCAGAGTGTCCAGCTGGACCGTAGGTCCCACCTCTTCAACTACCGCTCTCTGTCCCCCTTAACATTATTGAACTCTCGGCAACACCCCCCAGTTTAACATCCGCTTTCCATTTTTTTGTGACTCAAATGCCCTTCTTTGTTCAACTCTTAAACTTTCTCATTCTGTCTTTGCTATGAGGTTATTTTCGTCATAAGGTCACTACGACAATGTTGGCAACACGTAACCAAGATTGCGAAGAGTTCATCAAAACCAATTATTTTTTTAGGAGTTCCTAGGTTACAATTCAATTATGAGTATTTGTCCTAAAAATAATAAGAGAAGTACCATGACCCAACTTTCATCCTCATCAAAACTACTTGCTTCCTAAATTTAGAACAATTTACATACTAATTTTTTTACAAGTTGAAAATGTTATTGAGAGATACACATGCGACGGTGGCAAGAATCGAAATTGAACTATAATCTAACGTATGTCTCAACTCTTCTAACCAAGTTTTATACCAACTCAACTATTTATCTCTAAATAAAATGATTGTTTTTTTCAATCATAATTGTTACTATTACACTTTTTAGTTCTTTTAATAAGGATAGAAGCGTTAAGGATAAAAGTGTCAATCATCATGTTTTAAAATTTTATTGACTCATGCTTAAAGTTCGTAATGAGTTTCCTACAAGATTATTTAGTTTCTTCTTAGTTTATTACTATAATTTCTTTCTTACTTTATTGCCAATTATAGTACTATTAATTATCTTATCTATGCATAATGTACAATTAATTTACTTAATGAATGGTATTTTATAGTTTTTGTTATCATTAATATTAAAGATAAACCATGGTATGAAATAACTTCTTTTTAATGTTTTTTTTTTTTTTCTACTACATTTTTGTCGGATGCTAGGATAAAACATGTCCCAGGTCATTAGAAATATATATTTAATCATCAATTACTTTCATGCCCAAATACATTTATGCTACCATACATAACATGGATACTTTAGTCTTTATATATATATGATTGAAGTTTTTATTGAGGTTCCCAAGCCTTTTATAATATGTAAAATATTCCCAAGTGCGCATTTTTTTTCCATAAAAGTGAGTTTAAATGAATAATATTATGATCATAAAAAGGTTACAACATGTTGATAAAGTGCAAGAGTTTTAATAGTAGAGTGATAAATAAACAATAAATAATGAAGTATCAAACTTAAGCCACATCACTCCTCTAGATTTAAAAATAAAAAATAAAAATAAAAAAAAATTGCTCATGCTGAACATTGAAAACACTCTATGGTGTTCTTAAACATTACAAGAGATTAAAATGAAAAGGAGAAAAAACTATATCTTGAGATTGAATGTTATTTAAATATTGATTTTTGAAGTTTATTATTGTCATTTCTTCAAAAGATCATTCAATTTCATTTTGAAAAATCTTTTAGAAAATGTTAATTTTATTTGATTTGCAATTGTTAAATGAATAAGTATTATATATTTCAATGTATATAATAAATAATCTTATGGATTTTTTATCAAACAATTTAATAATTGAGTACAACAGGTACATAAAAGATATAACCATAGTGATTAAATTAAAAAATTTCTAATATTTTTATGCATAATTAAGAAGTCAATTCAAAATAAAACATTTTAGGTATAGGAGTTGTAACTACAATTTTAACATTGTGCTTTGGTGTTGGGATTCTAGCTACACTTTGAATGTTGTGGTTTCATCCATAGTTCTAAATTATATATCTCCTCTTACAACACTTGAACTCTTGATGTGTGCAGCCTTTCCATCGATTATCTTGCAATGTCAAACTATTTTAATTATCAATCACTCACAAAAAAGTAAAAATAAAAAATAAAAAAATGCATAGTGTTATAAAATAAAATATAGTGGAGAATTATACAAATAATTAAATAAAATGAGAAAATAAGAAGAAATGCTCGGGAGAAAATAGAGAAACAAGAGAAGAATTTTGTTCTCATTTATCACTAGACTTGCTTAGTCTGTTGGACATCTTTTATATTTCAAACACCTCTATTTATAGACCATATATACCTCTGATCGTAAAAAGGTGATTAAATTAAATTAATAGTACAATAAGTCTAATGATTACAAGATCTATTATTTAATTATAAAATTAAATCATAACTAATTTGTGTATATATATATATATATGTCTGTGTGTGTGTATTTATTTATTTATGTTATAAAACTCATATCATAAATGAGATTTATGATAGTGATCAAATATATTTATAACTCATTCCCTTTTGATACCATCATTATAGTGAATGTCTTATCAATCTTACTAGAGAAAACTAAGTGAACAAAAATCTAAGAGGAAAAGAGTGTATACATACTGAAATCTTGCAATATTGTCTCATTAAAAATCTTGCAAAAGAAAACCCACCTGAATAAAACCTTAGCTAATGAAAAACAGAGTGCAGTACACTCAACATAACTATTTTTTTAATAATAATTTACCTCCTTATGTTCACATCTCTAGATTTTCTTTTGTAGCTTGCCTCAAATATTTTTTATCTTTACATATTAATTTTAGTTTTATTTATCATATAATTAATAAAGCTCTTATAAAGGAGCTTGTAAAAATATTACAATAGATCATATATCATAACTATTAATTTAACCATTTCTTCTAACCTATGAATAAAAAATAATTTTGGTGACATGTATTTATATTATAAACCTTTCTTTGAGCATATATGTCGGGACCCCTTCCCTAGGATGAAGGGCGAACCGACCGGCACAGTGTCCCAACAAACCCGCTCGCAAGCCGAGCTTGCCAAGACACTATTAAGCCTCAATCATACTACCTACATCACACACTATCAGAGTAATCATAAGTAATGCAGAAGAATTTAACATATGAACACCAATAAGAACTTCATATTTCCAAAA
>JAJIYU010000829.1:0-42861 GCA_030144865.1 Tinospora cordifolia | reverse complement strand
TTAAATACCAACGTAGAGAACTATGAATGATTGACGAACAGTCGTCGGGGGGGCGGGGTGGGCCGCCCCCGGGGGCAGGTGGCCTTATAAACTTCACAAGTTATTTAATTTCAAATGATGAAAGCTTGAGACATATATTTGCTTTGTTGCGAGAGATGCCACCACCTAATAATATGGGTTGTGTTGATGTTATCAGTGGGCTTCCTCTTGAGTGACGTATAGATTGTTCATCAAGGCATGAAAATTATGTTGTATCTAATGCACCAAGGTCATCAGTGGATGTTGGTCCAAGTACAATGTCACCTACTGCTCCCGTGACACGTTTATATGATGACAATTGTGATTTTGATGACGATGGTGATAATGATAACGATGAGGATTATCATGGACAAAGCAGTGATGATTCGAAAGGTGATAGTGATAATGATGAAGCGCTAGAGAGGTCTAATCATGTTCATTTTAGGTGTACGTCCATGAAGATGATAGATCAAGATGGGTCCATGTATCTACCAACGTTATCATATGACTCGCACTTTGGGTGAAGCATGGAGGATAATGAATCACCTAACACTCCATTGCATTGTGCTGATTGTACACCCCAACATACCATGTTAGGATATGAGGCTCCATCACCAAACTTTATGGAACTTAATTTTCAAGCGATGACACCTATGTTGGATGACCACAATAGTGCAACTTTGGGTCGGAATAAGTCACATGACCTCTACAAAGGGCTCACATTTTTCTAGTAAAGATGACTTGCAGCACATAGTAAAATGATGTTGTGTAGCACAACAATGTGAGTGTGTTGTGGTTGACTCAGAACCTAATGTTTGGTTTGTAAGATGTAAGAAATGGACAGATGGCTACCAGTGGAAGGTTAGGGCTGCTAAGCATAAGAGGACGTGAATGTTTGAGATCATAAAGTTTGAAGGAACACATACATGTGTCTTTCCTCGAACATCACAAGAACACAGACAATTAGATTCATTATTAATATTTTGGGAGATATTCAACATTGTTAAGCAAGTTCCTAATGTTTCGATAAGAACACTTCATGCATTTGTGAAAGAGAAGTACAAATATGATGTTCCTTATGGAGATGACCCTGAGAATCCTCGCAAAATCATTTTTCGCCATTGTTTTGGGGTATTTGGTGCATCAATTGAGGGGTTTAAATATTGTAGGCCCATTATACAAATAGACAACACACATTTATATGGTAAATATCGTGGGAAGATGCTTATTGCCATGAGTATTAATACTGATAGTCGCGTATTTCCCCTAGCTTTTGCCATCATTGAACAAGAAAATAGAGATAACTGGTCATGGTTTCTTAGGATCCTCCGCCATCAAGTAACAAATAGAGATAATATTTGCTTAATTTGTGATTGTCATGCGGGTATCCTAGCAGCCATTCAAGACCAAAATAATGGTTGTGCTGTGCCAGTTGCACATCACATATATTGTTTGCATCATGTTGCCAGTAACTTCAATGACAAATTCCACAACGAGAAGTTAAGAGATCTAGTAAAGAAAGCTGGATCACAACATCAAAGTCACAAATTTGTAACGGTAATGGCATAACTTGAAAGCAAATGAGAGGGTTGCACCAAATGGTTTATTCGAATGGAGCCATGGCAGTGGATTATGGCTCATGATGGTGGTGTGCAATATGGTTGGATGACGTCTAACCTTGCTAGTTAGTTGGTTATAATATACCTATTTTATTTAATTGTTTGATGGTGGTGTGAAATATGTTCACATAATTTATTTCATTGGTGTTGTTAAATATCTCAAACTTGTTGTTTTGCTGTATGTGTAGAAAGCTTTAATGGTGTTTTAAAGGTACATGAATGTATCCTATCACTTCATTGGCACAGTTGACATTTTATAGAACCGTTGTATGGTTCGAAACTAGACTACAAGAAATTGATAAAACACTCTGTGGATGCGATATTTATACATAATATGTAGTTGAGAAGATGACAACTTGAGCAGCTAAGGCAGAAAATCATATTGTGACTTTGATAGATCGTCATAATAAAATATTTGAGGTTGTTACAGGGGTACAAAATGCTCGTCTAAACAAGGGTAGTAACAAATAGGTTGTTAATCTACTATAGCGGGTTTGTAGTTGTAGAAAATAGCAACGCTATGGAATTTCATGTTCTCATATACAAGCAGTGTGTTGATATGCTGCTCTTGATTGTGATGCATATATAGAAAATTGGTACCGCATTGATAATTACTTCAAGTGTTGGAGACACACTTTAATCCAATTCCACATGAATCATATTGGCCCCCTTATAGCCTTACATATAAAGTGTATACAAATCATAATTTAGTTCGCAAATCAGGATGACTAAGGACATCACGAACAACTAATGAGATGGAAATAAGGCAGCCATCTTCGAGGATTTATTATGGGCATTGTGGACAGAGGGCCACAATCAATGTAGTTGTCCAACTCATTTTAGTAGTGTAACAAAAAACCTTGTATTTTATTTTGTTGTTGTATGATATGAACTTAATGATGTATGATAAGGCTTTGATCATATTTATATATTTCAATCTCATTACAATTTGTTTTTTCATTATTCATGCATCCTTTTAACGTGTATAGTGTAGTTTAAGATGGATCCAAGACCTATAGATACTTCTGTGTTGACACTTACAGGCATGTCATCGTTCTACTGCCATTTGGGAGGGATAGGTACTTGAGTCGTTATTGCAGATAATTGTATTATTTTTTTTATTAACCACTAACAATGCCTTTCCTATTGCAGGACTTACTGAGTTACATTGTCGTCATAGACAAGTTGTAATTGCATGCACATTTCCTTTGGATGATCATATTATCCCACATTTATAGAGAACAAGATTTTATGGACTTGCACGCATTGGGTTCATAGAGTTGGACTAGCACTTGATCACAGGTTTGATAGAACGATGGTGTTAAGAGACTCATACATTTCATTTGGCGGTGGGTGAGGCTACTATCACCCTACAGGATGTGGAACTTCTTTTGGGTCTTCTAGTTGATGTGCTTCCTGTTACTGGTTCGACGGATATAAATTATGAGGATATTTGTTTTGAGTTGCTAGGATTTATTTCAGAGGGAACAGATAGACGAGGTGGTCGTTTGAAGTTATCGATACTTGCAGAGAGAGTATTATTATCTACGGATGCTACAGAGATTCAAGTTGATCGATAAGTGAAGGCATATATTTGGCAACTACTTGGAGGTTGTGTTCTTGACCAGTCAAATAATTTAGTGCACTTAGGATATTTGCCATTACTAGCGACTTTTGACCAAGCTAGCGAATATTCATGGGGTACTGCCACATTGGCATGACTTTATCGTCAGATGTGTCGAATAGTTGATCTTGAGAAGAAAGAAGTATCTGGTGCACTTATTTTATTACAATTATGGGCATGGGACTAATTTCCCTTCACCTCTACAGAGATGGGACAATATTAATAATGATCCTCATGCATATCTACAATTACTACTGCCATTAGGATATATGTAAGATGGTATAATATTTTATCTCTACAACTCTTATGTTTACAGCGTATTACTACTGCCATTAGGATATATGTAAGATGGTATAATATTTTATCTCTACAACTCTTATGTTTACAGTGTGAATACTTAAGTTTTTTTGTGTTGCTATTTGTATTGCAGGTGGAGAAATGTGTTAGTGACCACACATGTTCCAATGCATGTCTTGGTCACGTATTAGTGACCGCACACATGTTAGATATGTAATCATTTGAGCAGGTATCTTTCATTATATATTTGTTTGCTTCTTTTGAACAATATTTTGGGAGTTGACATCAAACTCATAATAACAAATAAGTTATTGTTTTCTAGATCATTTGGACACCATGCACAGATCATATAATCAATGATTTGCCAGAGTACTGTCGGCATGGTAGCACATTTGGCACACTATTTCTCCACTCATCTGTTTTGCAGTTGTTGAGCAGCATCGGCTTGATCGGGTATTGTAGCAATTTGGAATGTATCAGCCTATTTTTGAACCATGCAATGCAGATGTTGATTTACATAATACAGATATGAGAGGTCAATCTGACTGTGATTGGCTTGTAAAGATCCATACTTTTGGACACCAAGTTGATGGGTTCGATATATGTATTCCCATGTATTTTCCTGAATTTTTAATAAAAATACATGAATTTGTTCAATTTTCTCTAATTTTATCCATTTAATTGAAGGAATTAAGATTAATTAAGAAACATAATTTCTAGAAACAAGATACATTAATTATTGAGGAAATGTGATTTTAGGGAGAAAATATGATTTTTGGAGTAATTATTTGATTTTTAGAAAGGAATAATAAATTTTTGGGTAATTATTTGATTTTTGAGAGAAAAATAGTAATTTTTGGGAGAAAAATGTATAAATATTGGAATATGAGGTATAATTGAAAATTTTGAAGATAAATCATGGGCAAATGAATAAAAAAATGACAAAAAACAATAATAAAAAAAATGAAATGAAAAGGGAAAGAAAAGAAATGAAAGAACCAAAGGAAAGAAAACAAAAATTTTTTTTGGGTTTTGGGGCCCCAAAAACTAACCAGCCGAAAATCATATAGGCTTCTTGGCCCATGTGGGCTACAAACGCACAGGTGGGCCCCAAAATTTTTGGGTTTTGGGGCCCCAAAAACTAACCAGCCGAAAATCATATAGGCTTCTTGGCCCATGTGGGCTACAAACGCACAGGTGGAACCCTGGCCCACCCGTGCAGTACTCAGTACGTGGGCCAAACTCTTCTTCCCTCCTCTTTCCTTTCCTTTTTCCTCTCTACTTGCCCTAAAAAAAAATTAGCAACCGAAGCAGTTTCACCCTTGGTTTTGAAGTCGGATTTTCATCCTCTAGCACCGTTGCCGACCGAATCCCAGGACTTCGGCTAGCAGGGCATCATACCAGGCCCCCCCAAGGTCCCGTGGCAGCTTTTGGGCCGGGCAAAGAACAACCCCCCCCCCCCCCACCCACCCAAAAAAAAAAAAAAAAAACAAAAGTTGGCTTTCTTTTTTGTAGAAATTACAGTTGTAACACCCCAACTTCAAGACCCCATATCTCCTTCATCCCAAGTCTGATTGGCATGATACTGCAACCATTGGAAAACTCTCATTGCCCTATCTAAGACTGTGCAAATCGTTGGTCCAAACCCCTAGCCCACGAAGGAGAGCTGTTTGACATGGTTCGAAACCAAAAGCAGAGAACCTGTGTTGATAAGATCTTTGGAGGGGTATTTACCCACCCATTTTAGTCCTTGTCATGTGTACTTCAATTTTCATTTTTTGGGAAACAAAAAATGAACTCTTGAATGTATTTTACAAGCTGCTGAAGTGGGTTGCTTACAAATTGTGACAGCAAAACGTGGTGTTGGAGCCCACTTTGAGGCAAGTTTCGAAGCGCGTAGAGGAGTCCGGTGGAGCCAAAACCTTGGGTGCGTGATTTTGATACCAGAGGCTATGAGAGGTATAAGTCTCTTACCACAAACTTCTGTGTTCGTGATTTCCCATGCTTGTAAAGATGCCCTGCTAGGTAGGTGTTTGACACTAAGAAAAATTTCTAAGTTTGTGGAAGGTGCATGTTGTGTGTTTGATGAAATGTGTGGGCAAGTCTTAGTCATTTATTCTCTTTGATTTTCATGAATTTTGAAGGGACATATTATCATGACCTAAGTACATGCAATAAGTGTAAGAAATGGCTACAAATTAGATGTTTGAAGGGGAAATAGACCTTGACATTCATGAAACGGTATGAACTAATAGCCACCTATTGCACGATTGAGAATTCGGGGAACCAATTGATTGACCAAAACTTGCTATTTTGATACACTATGCTGGATAACTCAAAAATGATTGTACTAAGTTTCGTCCAAAACGGACATGGTTAAGTAGGTCCATTGATACACAATGTGACTGCCTATCACATGAAATCTGAGATTTTGTAGTTATTGATATTCTACTTGAAAACCATATCAGATGAAGTCCAAAATTGCAATTCAAAATTTTGGTGAAAATGTAAGCGATGTAGATCAAATATAAAATTTCTTGTGCAAACTTGACGCACGGATTGATCACAGAAAAATCGAAAATTTTGTTGTGCAGATGGAACATAAAGTTGGGAATGTTACTAAGAGTGGAGAAATAGGGGATTTTGGCCAAATTGACCTAATTTTGACTCAAATTGGCCAGTTTTGACTAAATTGACCAATGTTGATCAAGTTTGACTTGTTGGCCAAGTTTGACCAAATTTGATTAAGTCAAATTTGGGTTGATTAAGGCAAGTTAGGGATAGTAGAACTAGAATTGAGTCACATCTGACAAAAGAATTAAAATTGAGTTTAAATGAGGCAATTCTGAGCGTATATTGTGGGACTAGACCCAGTGTCAATGGGGCATTGGTATGCGGGACCTGAGGTACGTAGTTTAATTCAGGTGTTGCTTTAACTTGTATTCCCTACATAAAATGTGTGTGAAATAGCATTGGTTAAATGGTTTTATGTGATTTGAGCTACGTTAATCGGTTTGGAGTATATATATATATATGTACACCGATAGTGAGATGTTGCTAAACCTGCAAACGTACAGTTTCGCTCAAGTATAAACCAGTAAGACCGGATATCGTCCTCAGGGAAAAGGGGTTGATTAGTGATTTCAAATCTCAATTTACTATTGATTAATGTTTTATCAAGACTCTAACTGAATGTAATTGAATTAAATTGTAAACTAGAAACTTCTCTAAACAAAAGCAATATTTTATATTAAGAAATCTATTAAGAAATGTGTCTAGGATAGTGAATTTCGTTGCATAATTTGTGATCCTTTGCTTTAATCATGAATTATTTAAACTATGAGCTTTCGCATCAGTAGTTGAAACCCTCTCCCGAGGTACTTCAACATTCACTAGATTTGTCTCATTAAGCCTTCTTCCGAGGTGTTCACTTAACAACCTAAGTGTTATGTTTAACAGTCCTTGTGCAACCCCGTAGATTAGTCAATAACCTCCCGATAAATCAACCATTCTAAGTCCAAACTGTGACATCCACCCTTTAGGCCTCTCTTCCGAGTTAGACTAAAGTGTTGGGTTCGTTATGTCTATGGCCAGTAAACATAAGGCATTAAGTCCACACAATATGGAATAAAGCCTCTACTTCAATAACCATAACTAGATATCACAAACTATGCATTAAACATCACATCCCAGACAAGAAGACTAATTAGCTTGACACGAATTTAATGGAAAACATGAAACTATATTTAAAGAAATAAAACATGCTCAAATCTTTAGAATAATCTTCAATCCTCAGTTGAAATACAAGTTTTTATGCTCCATAGCTGTCACCAGTGGTTTCTTTTCGAATTAGGTATATATGACTCTAATCACCCTTTTCTATATATAGTCCCGCACTAAAAAACCCTTAAAAATATGAAAATCCTGATAATCACTCGAGTGACCGCGATCAGTAATGTCTATGACAGAAAATCGAAATCCTCCTGATTCTACCTACCACGGTCTGCATTATCTCTTGTGCACATCCCATTCTGGTGACCGCGGTCACCAGTGAGCTTTCTCCTGGTGCAGTCCTTCTTTAGTTACTGCAATCTTTAGTTGTTGGACCGCAATCTTCTGGTACTTTTTCATGATTTTTTTTCTCCTGTTTTCCTTCACATGATGTATTCTTCCTTTGTGCTTCAACCTGTATCCTGCAATACACTCAATTCCTTTCCCAGACATCATATCCTCATAAAAGAATATCAAAACTTTAAAAACTTTAAAACAATGCTTAAAAAGGAATTTAACAATGCAAATTTCTAAACTATATGCTAATGCTAATACTTATGCAATTGTCCAATTAATTCTCCCTTATTTCTTATAAAATGCATTAATTTACCTATTCTAATGTTAGTTTGCTATGCAACTAACAAATACGCCCAAACTTAGACTTTTGTTCGTCCCCGAACAAAAACTCTAAATTAAACAAATGATCCTATCATCGCAAGGTGAATTTGATTTAAATGATTATTGTAGCCTCAATTGTTTCCATTCCTCTAGTTCATGACTCATTAACAATTCTTTAGGGTCAGTCAGGTTATCTAGATTTTCAATTTATCTTCTATTCTTTCCCAACTTTACCCATTCATCTATAAGCAATTCAATCCTCCTAGACTTTGTAAGTGATTTTGCAAGCTCCATCCCACTCACAGAAATCCTTTCCTAATACCTAAGTACACAAACTCTTCCAACTTTCCCCTTTGTCTATCTACTACTAAGGTCAAACTGAAATTGGGATCAGTAGTCTTTCTTCTAGGTTGTTATGTGGTCTGGCTCAAGGTACAAGTATAATAGGAATTTAAATCTGACTCAAGTGTCCACTCATAGCAATAATAACAACCTATTTTGTCTGATTTTTTTCAATATAGCTTGATCCTTCTATTCAATCCTTTGTTTTCCTTGTTCATGATCACAACCTTGTCTTTATAGCTCCCCCAAACTTATCTCATCACATACGCTCTTCATTGAGCTAAAATGTACACTTTTACAAGAGTGGAAAGTTCAGCTATCATTGACAATACTGCAATATTAAAAAAAATAAATATGCTTCTCTCTCTCTTTTTTTTTAATGGAAACATTCTCACAACTGAAGCAAAAATCGAAACATATGTATCTCAATGTTACCATCCCCTCCTTCTTTCACATCATCAGAATAGGCAGTATTAGAACCATGAGTGCACACAAATAGGCCCAACTGAGATATTCATAAACTGAAAGAGTGTTTATATATATAACGTTTAGGTTCAAAACAAGAAAACAAGCTACAAGGCTCAAAATTGGCTACAAGGATTATAAATGCTAGGACCGGCCTTTAGGTTTTGACTCAAACAATGATAGCTTACTTCATTTTCCTCCTTTAGTCATTCCTAAGCAGTGTTCAAGACAGATTTGATCATTTAAAGAGTCTATGGGAAATTCTCTCCACTTGTGGTTTGGTTTCCGCTCCTCACTTTCATCAGTTTTTGGAATCTCAAACTACCTAAGACTGCAAGGTATTGTTGAGATCAAACTTCAGATAAACCAAGCACACAGACTATTAGACAATACCCTAATTCTTTATCTCATCATGCTAGAGGAACGTTACAATTTCATAGGTTACTCAGAAATTATTTTTTATTTTTATTTTTTAAAAAATAGAAACAAACTATCCTAATTGCTTCCTAAAATGCAAAATGCTTTCTAAAATGCATCTAACCAAATGTAAAGACAACGAAGGAAAATTGACTAAGATATACAAAAAACTGACCCTATTTGCTTTGCTTTGCTGTGTGTTAAGGCATTACACACATACCCCCAAACTTGAATCGTGCTTTGTCCTCAAGAGCACATAGATATGTATACGTGGGAAGAATAACACATCACACATGCATTCAAAGAAAAAGAAGAAAATTAGTCTGGAAGTTATGGAAAAATAGATTTGCATTGTACAAGTGAGACCATTAATCAAGAGTAATGCAACATTATCAGTACTAAGAGCATCCATTAATGCAAAAAAATGTTTAGATTTGAAAAGCAGCAAAAACTTTCAGCAACAAAAGTAAAGAAAACACAAAAACTCAGAGGGCATGTCCAAAGACTTCTTCTTCTGTGATAATTGGCGAAGTCACTGCCATCGTCATCACTATCATCGCCGGCATCATCAGCACCATCAGCAGCGTCCACAGGCGGAGTCAGAGGCATCGTGGGTACACAACATGCCATCTCCATGTAGGGTAAAGTGCAAGGAGGAGGAGGAAAAGTTGCAGCCATGTTAGGGTCCTTGCGATGCATCCACTAGGTCATATATGCCATCCAGTGCATCATAGTATGCTCTATGGCAAAGAGGGATGTAGTAGCAGCTGAGGAAGACTGCGGAGCGTCAACAGAGCGAGCAAATGCTGGAACAGAACTATCTGGATCAGCAGCTGTTGGAGATGCAGAAGAGGCCCGACGCCTCTTAGTGGAAGTAGAAGTGAACATGTCGCAACCCACTTCATATAAGTGATGTCACGATCGGCACATAATACCATATATGCTACATCTACGTATACAATACTATGTCAGCTTCTCACAGTTAATCCTACTCAATATCCCTACAAAAGTTTTGACAGAGTCTCCTCTAAAAGTTTGACTTATCTCAATAAATTCGTCACCTAATAAACATATTATCAATCCACAGTTTACAACAAATAATATTTCATAACTCTCATCAATCATAACTCATAGTTTATAATTTACAAAGTTTCACACTTTTAACTGCTATAAACAAATCCAAATCTCTCTGGTGATATTACATATACAGTGATAAGTATAATTATACAAAAGTAAAACTAAAAAAAAAACAGATAAGCCCACGCACATAGTAAAACTGGAAGAGCTGTCTACTCTTCTTGTGCTGGCCTTTTTCCTTTTCTATTGGTTCCTGAAATGTTAAAAATTAAGTGAGCTACAACATGCCTAGTGAATATTCTTTATCTAAGGCATTTAGATGCATTTAAATAAACATGCAAATTCTTAAATCAAATAAAACATTCAAATTTAGCATACTCATTTACAAAATACATAAATGCATTTAACATAGTGCTCGTGCCAATTTAAAACAATCATGCACCTCCTTATCCTTCCGTTTAAAATAATTATGCATCTCTTTATCCTTTCAGATCTAGAGTCAATCTCACTTCTTGTTTGACCTCAACAAAAGTAGACTGCAACTCTGATTTTTTTCATTTCCTACTCATTTCGAGGGTTATCACATAGGAAAAGGCTGATACTTCTTATGGCTCAGTCTCATAGGATTATCACATAAAGAAGTATTATTCCCCATGGCTCAGTCCATCGAAATGATATCATATTTTAGATCTGCTCTTGCAAATCTAAAACATGTTGCCATGTAAATAATATTTCATAAAAGTCAAATCAAATGCAACATATGCTCATATCAATAACATGCTTACATTCAAACCATTTTTTTTAATCTAAAATGTCATATAAATAACAAAGATAAAGAAATACTCACAGAATACCAACACTAAATCCTGTTGGCACGTAACTCACTCTCTGGTAAATAACCAGCTTTTCCAACCTTTACTATAAAATTCAATAATATATAATCCATCATTTCATATCATATCAGGTGCATCCATTCATGTTTAAGAAAAATCAGAAGTTTTAGACATAAAGCAGTATTCTCCGAAATACCCAAAAATAAATATTACTCACCAAAATTATTGTCAATCAATTTCCAATATCCACTTTAACCTCTATACTCAATTCACCAAAATTATCCTATCAAAAATAATTTCAAAAGCACCAATCAAATTCAAATTCATTTCTATAATCAATTTCTAACGTAGTTATTTCTCATTTTTAATCATACACGCACATCAGACTTCACGTATTGATGCACTTTGACTCGAATAATCTCAATAATCATAAAACTAATTTTTTGCTCTTATAAAATATTTTTACGGCAAAAAATAACTTAAATAGGCTTTTTAAATCATATTTTTCGTAATTTTCTATATTTTTTGCTTAAAAACCCCATTGCTCAATCGTTCACCAAAATTCCAATTGATATCCAAAATTCACAAATTTAGTGTCAATGGGTTCGTATTTTTGTTCTCTACATTTCTATAGGTCTCAATTAGAGTTTTATTTGAGTTTAACATACCCAAAAGCCTATCCAAAGGTTATAAAACTTTGGGTATTTATTTTAAAATCTACAAGGTAAACTACCACAATCTAACCACATATCTAGGATCTACTTACCGCCAAGAGTGTTTTGGTATAATTTTTGTTGAGTGAATAATAAACATGTAATATGTATTTTTAATACATGTGTATAATTAATACGTACGTACACACGTAATTCGTACAAATACGTGTATTTATATTCATTTATTTCTATTTAAATTAATTACGAATCTAATTAAAATACGGAGTGTTACAGAGCATCTTCACCGCAATGTGATCCTTCATCTTCAACAGTGGCTCAGTCTTGTCCCAAACAACCCCAGCCCGTCTGCATAGCTCTGTGATCAATGTGGGGTGTGGGCCATGTGGCAAACCTGCATTCGTTTTATCTATGGTGAACCGGATAGAGCTGGAAATAATCGTCCCAATATTGATTGGGAGGCCCTTCATGATGCAGTAGACGAGAACAACTCTTTCCACTGTAACCCTATTGATAGCTAAAGAAGGAAGTAAATTGGCACAAGCTAAATATAACCAAACCTTAGCTGCTGTCTTGAACATAGTCTTCATCAGGTTGACGGGCTTGTTGTTGTAACAAATCCTAGACGCCCCATCAACGCACAATGTTCGTAGTACCTCGTCCGGATCAAATCTCGGTAGAAGTGTGTAGTAATCGTCCGGATAGTCAGCTGGAAGACTATATACCTCATTGATAGCCGCCGCATTGAAAGTCACCCATTTGCCCTGTACCCAAACTGATGTACCCTCACAGTTTGGTGCGTTGGCATAAAATTCTTGAACAATCGAAACTACTGTGGTACCAGGAGCCTAAATTAGCTTCTCCCAATGTCTCGCAGCTACCACCGTGTTAATTCCTAAGTCACACTCCTCTGTCATCAACATGATTCCTCTCTCAAGAATTAGATGTCTATTAGACCGAATCATGTTGAACCTTTGCTTTACGTTGGCTGTTCTAAATCGATTTCGATTAGAGGGTGGAGGAGGTGGTGCTTGCTGCTTTCCCTTTGAGGATGGCAATTTCATTCTAGGGGGCCTACAATTACAGTAATTGTGGGCAAGGAAAACAACAAGATTCATATAGTAATGCATCAACCATTCAATGAAACTTATTCAACATAGATTAGTTTTCTTGGTCTAAACATCTGAGCAACAAAGTGATTCTTTAGACAATAAAAATTGAATCTTGCATTGCCTTATGATGTTAAATGGCATGAAAGTAGATAGAAAATGCACCTCATTACTTGAAATAACACATCTAAAGGCCTAAGCTGCTCATGAACAAGGAGTTGTGCAAGTCTTTACGCAGAAAGGGTTCACATGTTGTGCATATTCAGAGTAAAAGGAGAAATGATGCGAGTCATTGAGCAAAATCACCGTTTAAACATAAGAAAACACACATAACAACTCTTAAATCATCTAAACATTCAAAGAACGCAAGGAACTTATAAGAAATCAAAGAAAAACACTTACATTTTTACTGAAAATGCAAGAGGTGCTTGAGAGTTGGAAGGGAGATCAAAAGCCACAGAATAAACTTGAAATTTCAGAATAGAAATGATGCAAATGACCGTGATTTGGACTTAAAAAGACGCATGGACCACGGTCACTGTATTATGGACCACGGTCCATGAACATTTTTTTGTGTTGAAACAGTTTGGAACGTTTTTGTGGACCACAGCCACTGTGCATGTGTAATGTGTGTGGACCGCGGTCCATAGTCATGTCCAAAAGTGGTGTTCTGATGATCGCGGTCCATGGGAATAGTCTTGCTGGTGACCGCGGTCCATGGAGAAACTCGAATCAACCCATTTTGGTGATCGCGGTCCATGGAAATACATGTTCTGGTGACCGCAGTCACCAGAATGTGTTTTCTATGGACAGTGTTGTAGACTGCGGTTAGTAAAATTTGTAAATCTGAAAACCGCGGACCACAATATAATGGACCCCTTTCTCAATTCTAAGTGTACAGACCCTACCTTTCCACTGAAATCTAATCAAACTAACCTTAAGAAAACAATTGCGCAAACATCAATAGTGGGTTGCCTCCCACTCAGTGCTATGTTTAACGTCATTAGCTCAACGAGGATACTCTGCTTCAATCTTTGAGGATAACCATCTCCACCATCTGCTTTGGACCATCGTAGAAAATCTTTAATCTTTGGCCATTCACTTTAAACCTGTGGCCATCTACCAAGCTTTGTACTTCTACTGCACCTTATGGGAATACTTGAGTGACCAAGAACGGTCCCGACCATCGAGATTTAAGCTTTCTCGAAAACAAACAGAGTCTTGAATTGAAAAGGAGTACTTGCTGGCCAGGTTTAAACTCCGTCTTCTCTATGAATTGATCATGTCATTTCTTCATTCGTTCTCTGTAGATGGTGTTATTCTCAAATGCCTCCCTGCGAAACTCCTCAAGTTCTACAAGCTACAACAACCGGTTCTCACTACAAGCCTTCGCATCAAAATTTAACTTTTTGATTGCCAGTAAGTTCTGTGTTCTAACTCGCAAGGCAGGTGATAGGATTTCCCATACAATAATTGATAAGGAGACATATCAATGGGTGTTTTAAATGTTGTCCTGTATGCCCACAATGCATCATCCAACTTCAACGCCTAGTCCTTACGGTTTGTACCAACAATTTTTTGTAATATAGGCTTGATTTCACGGTTAGACACTTCAACTTGCCTGTTAGTTTGAGGATGATGGGGTAGTGCATCCTTGTGCCTCACACCATACTTAGTGAGAAGGTTGTTGAAAACTTTATTATAGAAATGCATACCTTCGTCACTCACAATAGCTCTAGGAGTTTCGAAACGGGAGAAAATGTTTCGTGAGAGGAACTTAAGTACCACTCGAGCATCATTCTTTGCTGTAGCCACAACTTCTACCCACTTTGAGACATAATCAACCGCTAACAGGATATATTGCTTGCCAGCTAATGGTGGAAATGGCCCCATAAAGTCGATGCCCCAAACATTAAACAATTCTACTTCTACAAATGAGGTGAGAGGCATTGCATTCTTTCTAGAGATGTTTCCTTGCTTCTGACATGTTTCACAGATCTTCACAAACTGATGGCACTATAAGGTGAAGCATGGCAATCATGAAAGACTTTGTTAAATTTAGACTCAGGAATGCTACGACGAATCACCTTGTTAGCACACCTCTGGTAAAGAAAGGGATCATCCCAAAGATAAAACTTACTCTCATGTATGAAACGCTTCAGGCGGCTTTGAGATAAATCTGGTGGAGTGATGCCTGTGGCCTTGTAGTTGGCGAAATCTGCATACCACGGTGTGTTGTCACATACTGACAAGAGATGCTCATCCGAGAAAACCTCCACTATACCCATCGGATCTGGGTTTGCTTCATTTGACAGACGAGATAAGTGGTTAGCTACAACAATCTCTATACCCTTTTTGTCTATCACCTCTATATCAAACTCTTGCAACAACAAGATCCACCTTATCAATCTGGGCTTTGCATCTTTCTTCATAAAAAGTTGTCTGATTGCTGCGTGATCCGTGAAGACTTTGACATGTGAACCCACAATGTATGATCTGAACTTGTCGCATGAAAAAACAACAGCTAGCAGCTCTTTTTCAGTGGTGGTATAGTTCTTTTGAGCATCATCCAATGTTTTGCTTGCATAGTATACTGCTCTAAACATCCTATCATGTCTTTGTCCTAAGACTGCTCCAACTGCATAATCATTAACATCACACATGATTTTGAACGGTTCCCCCGAAACTGGTGTGGACATAATAGGGGCAGACGTTAAGGCTTTTTTAAGTGTGTTAAAGGCTTCAACACACTCAGTTGTGAAGTTAAACTCATCTTCCTTTTCCAGCAATTGACATAAAGGCCGAGTTATGTGAGAGAAGTTCTTGATAAATCTACGATAAAAACCTGTGTGCCCTAAGAAACTCCGCACCTCACGCACTGTTGTTGGTGGTGACAGCTTTTTGATGGCTTGAATCTTTTCTTTATCAACTTTCAAGCCATTAACGAAAACTCTATGGCCCAACACAATGCCTTCCCTAACCATGAAGTGACATTTTTCTCAATTGAGAACTAGGTTCTTCTCTTCACAACGGGAGAGGACTCGTTCCTGATTGTTGAAGCATTGTTCAAATGTTTCACCAAACACTGAAAAGTCATCCATGAATACCTCCATGATGTCTTCAATCATATCTGCAAATATTGCCATCATGCACTGTTGGAAAGTTGCTGGTGCATTGCACAAATTGAATGGCATTCTCCTAAATGCATAAGTGCTATATGGGCTAGTAAAGTAGTCTTAACTTGATCCTCTGGTGCAATGACTATCTGATTATATCCCGAGTATTCATCCAAGAAACAGTAAAAATCATATGCAGCAATTCGATCCAACATTTGGTCCACAAAAGGTAAAGGAAAATGATCTTTACCGGTGGCCTTGTTTAACTTCCGATAATCTATGCAAACACGCCAACCAGTTGTTGTCCTTGAAGCTATTGACTCTCCTTTTTCATTTGTAACAACGGTCATTCCTTCTTTCTTCGGCACCACATAAATAGGACTGACCCATGGCGAATATGATATTGTATAAATAATTCTAGCTCTTAACCACTTCATCACTTCTTTCTTCACCACTTCTTTCATGATGGGATTGAGTCGGCGCTGGTGTTCCACTGTTTGTTTATGTGAGTCCTCCATTAAAATTTTGTGCATGAAAATGGCTGGACTTATCCTTTTGATATCTTCAATTGTCCATCCTATTGCAGCCTTGTGTTCCTACAATACTTTCAACAATTTTTTCTCTTGAACAGGTGCCAATGAAGAGGAGATAATAATTGGACATGATTTAGCTACATCCAAAAAGGTATACTTCAAATGTTCTGGAAGCTGTTTCAACTCCATTTCCTTATAAGGTTATTGAGTAACTTCAGTTTACTGGTTTTTCGACAATTGCTCCTCTTTGCTGTTGAATTCCGGCGAACATGCTTCCAAAGCTAACACAACTAGCTTTTCATCTTCTGTCATAATATGAGGGAAAGATAATGACCGACCAATGCATCCCACCACTTCATCTTGACAGCTTAATTCATCCATTACCTCATCAATACAGGAATTTAGAACCTCTATCCTGTTGTATCCATGCAAATCATTAGGGTAGTTCATTGCCTTGTAGAGATTGAAGACAACTTTGTCTTCATTAACTCTTAACGTTAATTCTCCCTTGTGGACATCTATCAATGCATGCCCACTAGCTAAAAATGGTCTCCCAAGGATGAGTGATATTTCACAATCCTCTTGCATGTCTAGAACAACAAAGTCCACTGGAAATAGGAACTTATCCACCTTGACCAACATATCCTCAATTACTCCTTTTGGATATGTTAAGGATCTATCTGCTAATTGAAGAGTGATTGCGGTTGGTTTGATCTCCGATATCCCCAACCTCTTACATACTGTCAAAGGCATTAGATTAATACTTGCACCAAGATCGCACAAAGCCTTCTCGCAGATCTAAGAACCAATGTTGCATGGTATCTTAAAACTGTCCGGATCTTTCAACTTTTGAGGAAGTTTCTTTTGTAAGATGGCGTTGCACTCTTTAGTAAGCTTAACTGTTTCAAAATCCTCTAGCTTCCTCTTCTTAGACATGGTCTCCTTCATAAACTTTTCATAATTAGGCATTTGTTGCAAAACTTCTGCAAATGGAATGTTTATATGAATCTTCTTAAACATTTCTAGAAACTTGGCAAATTGTTCATCCATCCTCTTTTTCTGGAACCTTTGAGGAAATGGTGAGGGTGGAATTTTAGTGGTACTTTCCTTAACTTTCCCTTTTGATGTTGAAGGTTCTTCATGTCGGCCTATTGATTTCTTTTGAACATCCATCTCATTGCAATCAACTTCCTCAACTTCGATAGGTGGTATACCTGGATGTGGTGGGCTTGCTACCTCTTTGCCACTTCTAATAGTCATTGCCTTGCAGCTCTCTTTTGGATTCACTTGAGTATCACTTGGAAAGGAACTCCGCTACTGATTTGAGACTATTTGTGCCAACTGTCCTACTTGTGTTTCCAAATTCTTAACAGTGGCATTCATATTTCCAATCTGGATTTCAATTCTGGAAACTCTTGTGTCATTTTTGTCCACCCTTCCAGTTAGCTCCTTGAAGAATCTTGTATGCATATTCATCATTTCATCAAGCTTATCTTCCAAGGATGGCTTTTTTTCCTGCAAAGGCTGTTGAGGTACAAAACCTGGTGGCAATTGAGCATTTCTACTATTTGCATAGGAAAAATTCTCATGGTTTCTCACGCCTGGATGATAATACTTTGGGACATTATATCCCCTAGCTAGTCCTTGATACCCACTAAATCTGTTCATGGCGTTCATTTGCTCAATGGAAGCTTCTCCCTGATATGATGCTTTATTAGCTTCTACAATGGACTATACTTGTTGAGTTTGCTGGTACTGACCACCACTACTCTTTTCTTCCACCAAATTCAGTTGATGGGTCATGGCGGCAATTTGAGCATGTAAAGCACTAATCTCATCCACTTCATGGATACCTATTCTTTTTGCTATACCTCTTTCAGTACCGTGCCCATAGGCATTAGCTGCCATGTCTTCAATCAGTTGAGTGGCATCTGTAGTTGACTTTCCCATTAATGAACCTCCAGTTGCTGAATCTACCAAAACCCTTATGGGTCGTGTTATTAAGTATTGTTTTACCAAAACAAGGAAGATATCCATGTTGTGGACAATGCCACAATAAGTCTCTAAACCTTTCCCAAGCTTCATACAATGATTCAAAATCAGATTGCTTGAAAGAGCTAATTTCACCCCTCAACTGTTATACTTTGGTCGGTGTGAAATACTTTTGTAGAAATTTCTGGTCAATTTCTTCCCACGTTGTAATACTTCCAGGAAGTATGGTCTGCAGCCAACTTCTTGCTTTATCCCTCAAAGAAAAGGGGAAAAGTCTCAGCCTAAGCTGGTCTTCAGTTACTCCATTCATTTTAATTGTATCACAAATTTCCATGAAGGAGTTTACGTGTGCCATTGGATCCTCCACAGCTGAGCCTCCAAACTGTTGCTGCTGCACCATTGTGATCAAGGACGATTTCAACTCAAAGTTATTTGCATTTATTGGAGTTCTTGCTATGCCTGAGTAATTATTGTTCAACACCGGTTTAAAGAAGTCCCTCAAACGTGCTTCTCTATGTTGTGCCTCCCTATTGTTCCCAAATCCAGAACTTCCACTATCCGCCATAGTTGTTATTCTTTCTTGAGCTTCCAACCGAATCTGATGGATTGTTTTCAGCAAATCTGGATTGTAGGGGTCACACAGACGTTTACTCTATGTTGTGCCTACTGCGGTCTGCATTATCTCTTGTGCACATCCCATACTGGTGACTGCAGTCACCAATTTATGGACCGCGGTCACCAGTGTGCTTTCTCCTGATGTAGTCCTTCTTTAGTTACCACAATCTTCAGTTGTTGGACTGCGGTCTTTTGGTACTTTTTCATGATTTTTTTCTCCTGTTTTCCTTCACATGATGTATTCTTTCTTTGTGTTTCAACCTGTATCCTGCAATACACTCAATTCCTTTCCCAAACATCATTTCCTCATAAAAGAATATCAAAACTTAAAAAACTTAAAAAACAATGCTTAAAAAGGAATTAAACAATGCAAATTTCTAAACTATATGCTAATGCTAATACTTATGCAATTCTTTAATTAATTCTCCCTTATTTCTTATAAAATGCATTAATTTACCTATTCTAATGTTAGTTTGCTATACAACTAACATGAGACCATAGCTCGAGGTCTGAACGCAGGATAAGGGTACCTGATGTGATTGGATTTAGACTCGAGGTCCAAGCGTTGGGGTTAGGGCATATGATCAATACGCCTAGCTTCAAACCCGCTCGAGTAACGACACTTGAGGACTGAAGGCGGGGTTAAGGTATTCGATGAAAGAGCCTGACTCATGACTCGATTGAGTGGCCGATATACTTGACTCATGACTCCCTCAAGCAATAACCATAGGGCTGGATTTGATGATTTGAAACCCCAGCCTAGATGCAGTTTTCAACAAGCATGTATTCAAATTATTCTTATTTAACTGCTGCATTATTTATAAATGTTTTACTACATGCCATGTTATTAAGTATTGTTTTACCATCACTGTTCATGCATACATGCATTGTTTTAGAATGTTAGTTATAGGTTATATGCTGGTTTTACTACTCATTGAGTCACGTTGCAAATTAGGCTCACTACTCTACTAACATTTCAGGTTCCTTAGCGGCTGACAAAGGAAAAGGTGTGGTGATAGCCTAGTTCCCTTGGTGGTCCTTTACCCTTTTGGTCCCCTTTAGAGGTTGTTCACTTGTATGTCTGTATCTAATGTTCAACTGTATTTTTGGAAGAAGACAATATATACTATGTAAAAGCAAACTTCTATAGTACTTGCTTATAGACTTAATTGAAATGCTATGTTTACTTTTGCACTTTACAAAATAGATGTTAGAATTACTCTAATGTCGTTTGTTGTTGTAATTAGGAATACTTAACAGTGATTGGGCAAACTTGGCTCGATGAGTGAGTTCATTGAGTCCATGTGCCATTTGGGCCGCCCTTTAGCCTAGGGAAGGGGTCCCGACATGGCTTGTCGTGCACCAGAGGTATATCGCGCAATGGGCGGAATGAGCAGAACATTAAGCTGAGGGTATACCGATTTCTACTCATGTACCATATACTGACAATTATTTTGATCCCTACATGGTTTGGCACCAAACAATAACATGGAGGTATATGACGATAAACGGAGTAAGGTTTCATTACATGGTACACATCTCTTTTATTTCACATTCTAAATTTTATTATTGCTGATTTATCATTATCATTCATTGTTAATTTTGTTGTTTTTTTTGTTGTTTGTTGGTGTTTAGGCAAGCCAAATAGCTCATATATTGATGCTCGCTTGACGTACCAACGATGCATCTATGAGGGAGATTAAGAGGGTTGCATTATCTTCATTACAAAAAGTTTAGGCAGAGCACATGATACCAAGGGAAGGTGGAGAGCAGACACCATCTACAAATGATCATACTCCCATGACATGTGGAACTCCATTTGATCTGGCCTCAAATGCTCAAGCTTCAACCTCACAAGAAGATGTCATGATCATATTCAGTGTAAGTATGTTTCAATCCGGTCCTACCTTGCATGATGAATCTAATGAACACATGCCCGAAGATGAAGTTCTACTGCCTGCCCAACCTCTAGTCGAACCTCTTGTCGAGCCACAATTGCAACAATACACAAGGGCTCATTTACAGATAAACAAAAGACGCCATTGGCAACCTTGTGGGATAGAATGATAAAGTTTTTAGGTGTTTTGGAAATTTTATTTATTGTACAGTTAAACAGTGGTTGATAGAATGAAAGAAAATGATATGTACATGTAACTTCGTGAAGTACAAGTGTTAAATGAATTAATCATTTTTTGAATATTCATGAATTACATATGTATTTATTCTCTATGTATGAAAAGATTTCTTAGCCACCCGCAACTACTATTAAACCTTTGGAATTTTGTTCTTCCTATGATGCTATCTTGTATTTATAATTTGATGTTCCAGGCTCTTGTTCAATATGAAAACACTCAAACAAAGTTAGGAGTTGTAATAGAAACTGTAAGTGGCTGGCAATTAATAGCTCCTAGATAGCTCGCGGTGAGCAAAGACAAGTTTCACATTAATGAGTTTTCATCGAATACTTGAAAAAGAAATGATGCATCCAAATTTTGATCCAGGGGTCAAAAAATTATTTCATTACTTCTGGATGTTCGTGGGAGGCAATTAAAACTTGTGGGAAGTGGTCTCATGATAAAACCTGTCCCGGATAGCTCGCGGTGAGTGGAAACCGGTTTCACGTTAATGGGTTTTCACCGAATACTTGAAAAAGAAGTACGCATCCAAATTTTGATCTGGGGTCAAAAAATTATTCTGTCACTTCTGGGTGTTCATGGGAGGCAATTACAATTTGCTGCAAGTCGTCCCACGATAAAACTCATCCCAAATAGCCCGCAGTGAGCAAAAACAGGTTTCACATTAGTGAGTTTTCACCGAACACTTAAAAAAGAAGTGACGCATCCAAATTTTGATCTGGGGGTTGAAAAATTATTCTGTCCTTTTCGGGTGTTTGTGGGAGGCAATTAGAACTTGTTGGAAGTACTCCTACGATAAAACCCATCCTGGATAGCCCGTAGTGAGCGAAAACAGGTTTTGTGATAATGAGTTTTCATTGTATACTTAAAGAAGAAGTGACGCATCCAAACTTTGATCTGGGGTCAAAAAAGTATTTTGTTGCTTCCGGTTATTAATGGGAGGCAATTAGAAATTGCTGGAAGTGGTTCCGCAATGAAACCAGTCATGGATAGCTTGAGACTTCGTGAATCAGAGTATTTACAATGAAAAAATACCTTCGTAGGTAGAAATTAAAAAAAATACGACAGTTGGATACATACGTGGCTGCTTCAACCAAGTGTCTTGTACATGTGGCTGGTAACTGTAGAAAAGTGGGTATAGGGGGTATAATTTTGGTGCCTTGGATATTTTAAAAATAATTTAATTCTTTTGCATTATTAAAAAAAATCTTATTTTACCCCTAAGTGACAAAATTACCATTTTACCCTTGGGTATTTAATGTGCTTTCGTAATTTAATGAGCTCATCTATTAATTTATATATTCTTAAAATTCAAGAATTTTTCAGGGCATTACAATCTACCCCTTAAAATAAATTTCATCCTCGAAATTTGTACTTACTCATTTTGATGCTATTTGGTCACGTATTACTGGTGAAGAGGTCTGCGTATTTGTTTTTCGTCTACTTTCCAGCTCCCAAGTTGCCTTTTTCATTTTATGATACTTCTAAAGAACTTTAACTAACAGAATGCCTTTTGTTCTCAAGCTTTTTACCCAGCGATGTAGGATTATGATCGCTACTTCTTCATATGTGGCATCATTTTGGGTATCGATCTCCTCCCAATGAATAATGTGAGAAGGATTTGGTTTATATCTTCTCAACATTGACACATGACACACGTTGTGAACCAAAGACATTCAATTTGGTAGGTCTAACTCATAGGTGCATCCACCAATCCTTCTAAGTATCTCAAATGGACAAATGAATCTGGGTGATAACTTTCCTTTGTACCCAAACCGCTTGATTTCTTTGTGAAGACTAATCATCAGAAATACTATGTCACCCATTTTAAATTCCAGAGGTCTTCTCCTCTTATCTGCATAACTTTTATGCCTCCTTTGTGGTGTGGTCAATCTCTTCTGGATTTGTTTGACTTGATTATTCATTTCCTCCACCAAGTCTGGCCTCGTAAGCGCATGTTCATTAAAATCGGCCCAACAGGTTGGTGTATCAAGGATGCAAGACCTTAACATCTTTTCTAGTGTCTCTCAGACTGTTAATCAGTTTGTGGATAAAAAGTGGTGTTCATGGTTATTTTGATGGTCAACTCCTTTTATAGACTCTGCCAAAACTAAGATGTGAATTAGAGTCTCTGTCTGACATTATGGGTCTTAGGTACAACGTGGAATCTTACTATCTCTTTGACATATAGTTTTCCAAACCTACTGACTTGATCTATGGATCTAATGGGCAAGAAATACTCCACGTTAGTGAGACGATCCACAATCACTCACAGAGTATCTTCTCCTTTTTCATTTGGGGGTAACCCACTGACAAAGTTCGTGATAATGTTATCTCACTTCCATTCTGGGATTGGGAATGGTTGTAACAATTCAATGGGCTTCTTATGTCCTACTTTCACTTGCTAACAGTTAAGACACTTAAAGACATACTTAGTGATATCTCTTTTTATTCCTCGTCACTAGGGGTGGCAATTCGTGTCATAAATGGGTCGTGTCGTAAACGAGTCATGTTATATATATTATAAACGGGTCGTGTCATAAACGGGTCATGTCGTAAATGGGTCGTGTCGCAACCGTGTTTATAATCGTGTAATTGTATATGACCTGTTTAACTTTTTATAATCAATTTTTAAAATAATTTTTTATAAAAAATATTAATAAAAATATAAAATTTATTAAAAATAAATTAAAATTTTTAAAAATTATATATAAAAAATAAATAAATAAATTACACTATCAACAAATTAATAAATATATTAATTTTAAATAAACTTATTTATAGTTTATCTCTTAATTTATGTATAATTGTGTTAAACGTGTCATTTTCAAGTTTATCAGGTTAACCTGTTTATGACCCGCATTTAGTCGTGTCTAATCGTGTTTGACCCATTTTGGCCCAAACCCATTTATGTTAAACCCAAACCCGTTAACTTCGTGTCGTGTTCGTGTCGGGTTATCGTGTCGTGTTCGTGTCGGGTTATCGTGTCGTGTCACAAATTGCCACCCCTACTCGCCACCAGTACGTCTTTCAAACCTGGATGCATCGTGTATTTAGTCTGATGGGCTTTGGCCAATATGGCCTTTACATTTTGTCCACTTGAGAAACACAGATTCTATCTCAAGTTTCAATGCACCTTCAACATCGATTCTAAAGTCTATATGTTTGCCCAATCAGAGTCATGATCCACTTATCTTTCCTTTGCTCTTTTTTTATTTGATGTAGGTGTTTTGGCTGGCAAGTCATGTTGTAAAGATATACCTGCTTCTCATCTAAAGTGACACTTACGTTGAAATCCTTGATTAACTGGTACATTTGACCTTTTTCCTCATCTTGTTTGTTAAATCTCCTACTAAAGGCATCTGCCACTATATTGGCCTTCCTTGGATGGTAGTGTAATTGGAAATCATAATATTTAAGGAATTTCATCCATCTCTGCTACCTAGGATTTAACTCTTTATGGGTTTAGATGTACTTCAAGCTCTTGTGATTAAAGAATAGATTGAATCTTTCACCAAAAAGATAGTGTCTTGAAATTTTCAGGACAAATACAATGGTCGCTAATTCTAGGTCATGTGTTGGATAATTTTGTTCATGATTATTTAGTTGTTGTGAGGCATAAGCAAAAACCTTTCCTTCTTGCATCAACACTGCATCCAATCCAACATTATGTGTTGTGAAGCACTAGTATACAAAACATATCCAACACTATGTGTAGGAGTGACTAAGATGGGGGCCGAAGTCAATATCCTCTTCAATTCTTGGAATGATTGTTCAAATTGCTCATCTCAATTAAATTTGACTCCTTTTTGGGTTAGTTTGGTCATGGGTTCGGCTAACTTTGAGAAATCTTGGATGAATTTCCTGTAGCATCCAGCTATGCCTAAGAAACTTATGATTTCTGTCAATGCATTAGGTTGCTTCCAGTCTGTGACAACTTCCATCTTATCGTTTTCTACGTGTCTAGCGTCTGACTTGGAGTAAATTAGGATGTCATATACGAACACCACTACAAATCAGTCATGCATTGTCTGAAGACTTTGTTCATCAGGTCCATAAATGCAACCGATGCATTGGTTAAATCAAATGACATCACTGTGAACTCATAATGCACATATCGAGTCCTAAAGGTTGTCTTATGTATGTCTGACTCTCAAATCCTCAGTTGATGGTATCTTGACCTTAGATTAATCTTGGAGAAGTGAGTGGCTCCTCTCAATTGATCGAACAGGTTATTTATTCAAGGCAAAGGATACTTGTTCTTTATTGTTACTTGATTGATCTTCCTATAGTTAATACACAACCTCATGGATTTGTCTTCCTTCTTCACAAATAGTACTGGAGCTCCTCATGATGATTTACTAGGTCTAATGAATCCCTTCTTATGGAGTTGATCCAACTGTATCTTTAGTTCAATCACTTCCATTGGGCCCATTCTATAAGGATAGATGGCTATTGGATCAATGCCTAGATGCAATTTAATCTTGAACTCCGCCTATCTGTGTGGCGATAATCCAGGTAGATCATCTGGGAACATATTTGCATATTCTCGAACTACCAGTATCTCCTAAATCTCTTTCAATTTTCTAGGATCCTCCTCCAACAACTATCGAGAGTCTTTACTCTGTTTTAAACAGTGCAACAAAGTAGATGCAGGACTCTGTGGTAACCTCCACAAGTCCCCATTGATTTTCACTATCTCACCATATGGTAGGGTCAATGTGACTCTCCGTCTTAGACAATATGCTGAGTCAACAAGTCCATGCCCAATATCACGTCATATCCTTGGAAAGGTAACATTCTAAGGTCAACAATTATTAGTTTGTCTCCAAGTTTTAACCCACATGTGCAGGTTTTTCGGACAGCTATTGTAGTTCCTATGGGATTGGATGCATACAATGCTTCTGGTGGTGTGAAAGTCACAAATTGCAACCTCTTAGCTAAGTCTTTTGACATAAACAAAGCACTCAAATTAAACAATATTTTCATAGCAACATTAAATAATAGAAATGTACCTTTGACCGTTGGTGTTGGGTCTACATGTCCATCCTCCATAGCATGCACTTGGGCCTAATTATGACTGTCCTATTGTTGTTGTTGTGGCTGAGGCTGCTGTAGTAGTAGTTGTTGTTGGATACAACCACCTTGATTTCTACCTTGATCATTATTTTGCCCCTAGTTTTGCCTCTTCGACCCTTGATTCTAACAATCCTTAGCAAGATGCCCTCTCTAGCCATAAATAAAACATGTTGCTTCTCTTCAAGTCAACTATTTATCAATTCTACCTTTATTCTGCTGCCTTTGGGGCTAATTCCTACTTTGTTTCTTCTGGTTTCCTTGGTATATTCTGCTATTACCTAGTCTCTTATTTCTATTCTTCAACTTCTACTTGAAGTTGAGTTCCCTTTCCACAAGGAGTACATTTTCTATGACATCTTTGTATGTCTTTAGGCCCATTGGTACTACTTCTTTTCGGATCTCGATCTTTAAACCCTGAGCAAATCGGTTAGCCTTCTTACATTCTTCTCTGATCAGCTCAGGAGCAAACTTGGCCAACTTAGTGAACTTAGTCTCATACTCAGCTACAGTCATATCCTTTTGGGTCAATCTGATGAACTCTGACTGCATCTACCTCAGTGTCGCCTTTGGGAAGAATTTCTTATAGAATACTTCCTTGAAATCCTCCTAGTTCATTTGTTCGAAGTTGGTGATTAGATCTGCTTTCAACATTCTCCACCAACTCCTGACTAGTCCCTTAAACTGATGGATAGCCAATGCAACTCTACAGGGACCCGTTACCCCTAACACATCCAAATGTTTATCAAGCTCCTACTACCAGCGATCAACTGTCATGTAGTCAAACTAGCCATCAAACTTAGATGGGCGAAGTTTCTATAACTCTATCAGCATTGCTCTCTACTCCTTATCCTCGATTTTATCTTATGTCCTCAGACAAACTGGAACCTCAGGTAGGGGTGCTGGATGTTGCCTCATAATCTGCTCCTGATGCTGGACTTGTATCTGTGGTTGTGGCGTTGCATGTGGTTGCACATGTGGCAATGCCCTCATAACTTGCTTGACCACCTATTGAGTGATCTTTGCCAACATTTATGGTGATAAAACTACGCCAATGGAAGCAGTTGTTGCCATGGGTGCTTCATTATCCCTCTGATTTGACTCATTAGTATTTTTTGGTCTCCTCCCGTTTCCTCAGTTCTTGCCATTATCTACAAGTCAAAAAATGTTTTAGTATCCAAAAAGGTATCATAATGGAGAATCATATTCTCAATTCTATTCAATTCTGGTGTATACAAAACCCATCTTTTCTTATCCTTGGGATACAAAATGCTTTTCTAGACTTGTGATAATTGTTATCTTTCCTAGTTCATTCATTACATCAATTTCCTCATGTTTTCATTCATGCTATCTTATCTCTAGATTCATCTTTTTAGGTTCTCGATTTCTTCAGTGACCTATCGGTTCATGCTTCTAAGTTTTGTTTGAGGATTTTCAAATTTCTCTAATGTTTTTGGGTATAGGGTTTTGGTTTCATGATCACAAAATAAGTGATACACATATACATGAAGGTAGCATGTATTCAAACAATTATTCAATCATACAATTTCATGCTAGCATAGCGAAATTCCAAGCTTCCACCCATGCCTCTGAGTTTGATTGTCCCATACCACTCTTGCCCATTAACACAGGCTTCTACCTAGAGATCTCACTACACCTAAATAACTTATAAATGTCTTGATGACCAAGGCCTCCCAAGCCCCACTATACTTAACTGTCCCATACCAGCTAAGCATAGGGAAACAAGTTCTTCCAAAGTCACCGATCATTCACCACACATGGCCCATCAATCTTTGAGTCCAAGATTTGTCCATACCCTCGAATTCCTTCGCGTTCCATGATACATAAAAACTAGAAATACAAGATCATCCTGATCTCATGTCCTCACCAAACAAGTATTTTATTTTCGCACATTTTCAGTCTCTAATTTATGTCATAAAAATATTTATTCATGATCCACTGTGCCACCCTTAGCAATACCCAAGTTTTTACCTATGGTTTTTTTCTAAGACCTAGGGTTTGAATCTCTTGGCTGAATGGCCCTTTCATCGAACCAACAACCTTCATCAATTTTCTATACCACCTTTGTTCGCTTTGCCCTATAATTCCACCTCCTAGTTTTCTTAAAAACTTCTTTGATAAAACTTTGGTTTTAGGTGTGTTCTTTAACTTTGATTACTTGTATGAGCTAGTGGGATAACCTCCAGATCAGGTGGCGAGACATAATCCACTTAGAAAATCGGCCTTTCTTGAATAGGATAACCCATTTCTCTTTCGATGTTTAGCTTTATTCTAGACAAGGCTTGCCCATTATTAGCTCAACTCGTAATCTTCGTATCCAAACAAAACATTTAAAACACACACACAAACACATAGACACACACACACACACACACACACACACACACACACACACACACACACACACACATATATATACATTTTTTGAAAGCAAGCTTTTTTTATTTAAAAATAATTTCAACTCAAAAGTAAGAGGTAGGGCACAACTTATAGTTCTAACTCATCTTTGACACCACCTTTGGCATCTTATAAACATTTTTCTTAGTGAGTTACAGCCTAAGCTCCCGACTCCTCATTTGAGTCAACTTTATCTAAGTTTAGACACTCTGCCCAGTAGTCCTACTAACTGAGCTCTGATACCACTCTGTAACACCCCAGTCTCCAAATCGTTCATAATTAATATGTTTGTCTCACAGTTAGAGACACATGTGTAGTCACTCCTGCTTTTGTCACATTTTACTATTTAGGAAACGAGATATTACTATTTCTCGCATCAATCATCTAATTTCTTGGTTTTACCAGATCACACCCCATATCATATCAGAGTGAACAACATACTAATTTATAACATGAATAATAACATTGGCATGATCAATTAAATGAAAGAAATCAACTTATGATCTAATTATAATTAAACACTAGCCTCATAGGCGAGGTTCATACAAAACAATAAATGTTTGGCCCAACGACTGAGTCCAACAAGTAAATGAACAAGATGAAAATAAAGTGGGTCCCGCACCCTAGAATTGAAAATAGTAAGTAAACCTCTAATCCTACACAGCCTCAACTGTAAAGCATGCCATTACTACAAAATTACTTCTCTTCACTTGTTTGTACAAGTGTCTTGAGTGATCACCTAAAATAGAATGAATGGGGTGAACTCAAGAGCCCAGTGGATCATACACAGTACATCTCAAGTATTATTAAAGTCAAATACAAAACATGCACATACTTGTCAAACATTAGGCGATTCATACAGTCCAATTGTTCATGGTTGTCGTTAATACCAAAAAGACTTTCCTTGGTATCTCCCTATTGATTTGGAATACCAAAAGTAATGCCTAAAGGTCAATTACCTATTCAGGAACCAAACTTAGGATTGAAATCTCAACTCAAGTCTTAGTCGCATCTTAGTACTATCACCGAGCATAACAGCAATATCAACACCTGCCTTGGGTTGGAGACACCCACGATGACACTAGACTATAACCACAATTTCAGTATCACTGCCTCGATACATAGTTAGATTTCTTAATTGTCTTTGTTAAGTGACCACTAGCATACTCAACAATATCCACATTTCAGGGTATAAACACATGAAATAATTTGATAAACTGTTAGTCATGCATAAGATCACATAGTACATGCTATGTATCATACAGTATATATGGCATATCATTGAAGTAGTGTTATGCATACATGAGTCATATAACATGCTATCAATAATACAACAGGCAGGCAATCATTCAAGTAACTAGTCATCACACCCCTAGTATGCTTTTAAACATTCAATAAAGATAAACAATCAATCATGTCTCATATTTAGAACTAAAATAATACTAAAAAGTATGAATATTCATCTTTACCTTTGGCGCTTGAATCATTTTTGTCCTTACGCCATTATTCTGAGCCTTCTTAAGCATTCAACTTTCTTTCTTCACTCAATGAGAGAATAAGGAGACTCCTTTTCTCTGGAGCTAAAAGAGAACTAAGAAGAAAAGAAGAAGAGAAGAATAAGGAGACTCTCTTTCTCTTGAGTTAGAAAAGAACTATGAAGGAAATGAAAAAGAAAAGAATGAGATGGAATGGCTTGAGAGGAAGAGAAAGGTGGTATTTATAGGCATCATTAGCCAACCACTCTATTCCACTACCCATATTTTAAGTTTTGTAAGATTTTTTTTCTTATTTTATTTTTAACTTTAGCAATAATATTATTTGTTATTTAGCTATTGCTTGTCACACTTATGATAGTAGACATTTCTTTACCTTTTTCTTATTATATTTATTTCTATGTACTTTTAATTAATTAATGATTTTTTTCTTTAGTACAAAATAATAATATGTCATAAATTGACTTACTACTAATTATCAATACTATAAGATCATTGAGTCAAATGTATTATAATTTAACTAAATTAGACATTTTTTTTAGATTAATACAATTTACCTCCCTTAATTTAAATGTTCATATGAGCATATTCTTTAATTCAACGAAATTTTATTAATTTAATTCATGTCATTTTCTATAATATGTCCTAGACATTTTATTTTGTTATTTTTTATAGATTATGTTCATATTGCTTTTATAATGGCACATGTGCCTGGTCTTAGGTGAAATAATTGTTTTTACCTTTAGGTAGTAAAATTACTATTTTGCCCCTAGGTAGTAAAATTATTATTTTACCTTCGATTGGTCCAAATAACCTTTTGTGCTTGCAATCATTCACCATTTGACATAGTATTGATCTATAGTTCACTTTCCATGTGAATTGACCATTTTACCACTAAGTGGCAGAATTATCGTTTAACCCCTAGGTATTTAATGTACTTTCACAATTTAATGAACTCATTTATTAATTTGTATATTTGTAAAATTCGAGAATTTTTTTGGGTATTACAATCTGCCATAAAGAGCTTCATAAGAAGCCATATTTATGTTTGCTAATAATTGTTGTTATAAGAGAATTTCGCCAAGTGCATATGCTTGCTCCAGTTGCCCTTAAAATTAAGGACACAAAATCTCAACATATCTTCTAGTGTTGGAATAACTCTCTTAGACTACCCATCAGTATATGGATGGAAAGTTGTGTTTATAGTGAGTCTAGTGACCAACTCTTTTTGTACACTCTGCCAGAATTATGACGTAAATCGAGAGACCCCATCTGACAAAATGATCTTCAGCACACCATGAAGTCTTACTATTTCTTTCACATAGAGTCCTCCCAGCTTTCCAATTGGATTTGTGGGTCATATGGGTAGGAAATGAACTACTTTAGTGAGATGATTCACAATCACCTCCTCGGTATCCTCTCCTTTTTGATTCTTGGGTAACTTGCTAACAAAGTTCATAGCAATGTTATCCCATTTCCACTCTGGTATAGGGATAGGTTGTAATAATCTAGTGGGTTTCCTATGCTCTGCCTTTACCTACTGACAGGTTAGAAATTTGAGACATACTTTGTTATAACTCTTCTCATACCTCTCCACCAATACATCTTTCGGAGGTTCTGATACATCTTATCACTACTTGGATGCATTGCATACTTAGTCTGGTGTGCTTCAGCCAGTATGGTCTTGCTACTCACTCTCTAGTACACAAATTATATCCCCAAGTCTGAATATATTCTCAGCATCCATCCTAAAATTTGTATGCTTGCCTTATTCAACACCTTCAATCTGATTTGTGATCCATTTATCTTGCCTCTATTCATCTTTGATCTGATGCAGAAGATCTGGCTAGCAAGTTATATTGTAAAGATATGTCTGTTTCTCATCTGAAGTCACACCTAGGTTGAAATCCTCAATTAATTGATACATTTGACTCTTTTCTTCATCATGTTTCTTAAATTTCCTGCTCAAGGCATCTGCTACTACATTTACCTTCCCTAGATGGTAATATACTTGGTAGTTAGAATCTTTAAGAAATTTTATCCATCTACATTGTCTATGATTTAACTCCTTCTGAGTATAAATATACTTCAGACTCCTATGATTTGAAAATAAATCAAATCTTTCACCATAAAGATAGTGTCTCCAGATCTTCAGGGCAAATACAATAGTCGCCAGTTTTAAATCATGTGTTGGAAATTCTATTCATGAATCTTCAGTTGTTGCGAGGCATAAGCAATAACTTTTCGCTCTTGCATCAATACTACATCCAATATGTTTTGCGAAGCGTTAGTATACAGAACATATCCAACAACATGTGTAGGAGTGACTAATATGGGGGTTGAAGTCAGTCTCTTCTTCAATTCTTGGAATGATTGTTCACATTTCTCATCCCAATTGAATTTGACTCTTTTTCTAGTTAACTTGGTCATATGTTTAACTAACTTTGAGAAATCTTGGATGAATCTGTGGTAATATTCTACTAAGCCCAAGAAACTTCTGATCTCTATAATAGTTTTAAGTTGCTTCTAGTTTGTCATAGCCTCACCTTTTAAGGATTTACCAAGATGCCTTCAACTGAAACTACATGGCCAAGAAACTTGACCATCTTCATCCAAAACTTGCAGTGTTTCGAATACAATCTTCAAATGTTCTACATGCTTTGTAATTGACTTGGAGTATATCAATATATCATCTATGAATACCACTACAAATCGATTAAGGTATTGTCTGAATACTCTGTTTATTAGATCCATGAATGTTGTTAGTACATTGGTTAAACCAAATGGCATCACCATGAATTCGAAGTGCCCATTCAAAGTCCTAAAAGTTGTCTTGTGTATGTCTGACTCTCGAATTCTCAACTGATGATATCCCGACCTAAGGTCAATGTTGGAAAAATGAGTGGCTCTCTTCAGTTGATCAAATAAGTCATCCATTCTTGGCAACGGATATTTATTCTTTACTGTCACCTGATTTAGTTCTTGATAGTTGACAACCTCATGGATCCATCTTTCTTCTTCACAAACAATACTGGAGCTCCCCATGGTGATTTACTTGGTCTGATGAATCCTTTTTGTTGGAGCTTGTCCAGCTAGTCTTTAACTCTATCAGTTCTACTGATGCCATTTTGTAGGGAGGAGTAGCTATGGGATCAGTTCCAAGGTAAACTTCAATCTTGAACTCCACTTTTCTATTAGGTGGTAATTCTGGTAAGTCATCTGGAAATACATCTACATAATCTTGAACGACTATTAGGTTCTGGATTTCCTTTTGTTCTTTAGTATCTTCCTCCAATAATTTCTTGAAAACTTCTTCTTGCCTTATGCAGTTTAACACTACTATCATTGGACTTCTAGGTAATCTCCGCATATTACCATTGATTCTAAAAATATCTCCCAAAGGCAATGTTATTATTACCTTCCTTTTTGAAAAATCTATTTGTGCCCAATACTGGGTTAACCAGTTAACCAGTCCATCCCCAATGTTACATCATATCTATAAAATGGAAGTATGTAGAGATAGTTTGAAATCAACTTATCTCCAAATCTAAGGTCACAATTACAGAATCTTTGGGTGTGGACACATTCAATGTAATAAGAAAAGTATTTGTTACTAGTTGTAACCTAGCCACTAATTTGTTCAGCAACAAAGGATTTGGTAGTACCCAAATCAAACAAAAGTTTCACAACAACATTAAACAATAGAATGTACTCGTACTGTGGGGACTGGTCAGTCTAAACATCTTCAACAGTAAAAACTTTGGTCTAACTTTATCCATGACCCTTGTTTTGGTTCTAGTTTAGCCCTTGGTTATTATTCTATTGGGGCAGTTGTTGCTACCTAACTTGAGGACGACCATTTTGTCCCCTGCCTTGATTATATTGTTGTTGTCGTTACTGAGGAGCTCGAGCTTTGTTAGGACATAAATTTGCTACATGTTCTTGCTAGTTACAATGGAAACATAACCCTAGTCATTTGGCCTGCTCCCACTACTCCTCTTGAGCATGGTTAGGATGTGCTTGGTGATATTGTTGTACTTGCTACACCTACTGCTGAGTCTGAGGTGCTCTATTACCGTCATTCCAATAAGTATTCTGCTTCTTGTTCCCATTCCCTACCTTGTGCTCATTTTATCGCCTCTTGTTTCGATTCTTCAGTGAATGTTCGAAGTTGATATCCTTTTTGGTCAATTGGGCTCTTCCTACTGTCTCCTTGAATGTAGTTAGCCTCCTAGGAATTGTAACACCTCGCCTCCCATGCCCCAGGCCCATGTCATCTGATGATACTTTCTAATTCAATTTGGGATGTCCGGGAGACGAGCCCATGTTATGTTATCTCTTTTCTTTTCTCTTCCCAAATCTTTGAGATTTCCTGAACACATTAACTTATGCACATATATATTTCATGAAACCATGATATAAATAGAATCTCATATCATTAATTAATTCAAAATTCCAAGGTACATAGCCTTTGGTTTCAATACAGCGAAAATAACTTTAAGACTTAAATAAAATAACTTGGGCCAACATGCCCTACAATTTCATAAACTCTCAAAAAAAAAAAAAAATCTAAGTGTCTTCCATAAGGCTTTGATATATCAATTTCCTGAAAGATTAGAAAGAAGGTGAGCTTGAAGCCCAATGAATCATTCCAAATATTTAAATCTTTATTTCAACAAATAAAACAAACATGTTAAACACTTTCAAAATATTATGTGATTCAAACAATTCATTATTTTTAATTATAATTAAAACCGAAAGAGATTAACTTATGTGTTCCAGATCCAGGGGGAGAAATCATTCCTAAAACTCAAACTGTTCTCAGTGAAGTGAGATCATTTTTAAAACCCAGTTTACTCTGGAGTCAATCTTGACACTCAATTCTAAGTCAAGGGTCCAGCATGGTTGGAACACACATGAATAAATCTTTTTTTGCACTGATTGGTGGTTAGAATCTCAATTAATCTTTGATTAAGTATAAAAACATAACATTCATTTAAATAAACTAAACTTAAACAGAAATTACACATGTGAGCATGGTAACAACATAGCATGGATCATATCATCACATAGCATACATGTTTATTTGTGTAAGCCTAAGCATGCATATTGTACATGGCATATATAATAATTAATCATGCATATTCAAAGTATCACATACATGCAAACCTTATTTAAGTCATAATAAGGTAAAAGTTGAAAATTATCTCCACCTCAAACAATAAACTCCTTTTGGGCCTTCTATTGAATCTCCTTCAGATCTCCTCAACTGCTAGCACAGAATTTTGTGCAGCACTTCATTAGTACTACTCCAATTGCTATTTAGAATAACTAAAGAAAAAGAAGGATGCCAAGAGGGAAGCAGAGATAGCGAAAAGGAACTTGTTTAATTCTCGCTAGGGTAAAGAGAATGGGAGCCCAAGTAGGGTTTATATAGAGTTCAAATGAGTGAGATTTGGCAAGTTTGGGTGTTCCAAACACAGGAAACTTGCTAATGCTTCACTTTTGCGCACAAGATTTAGAAGTTAGGGTTTTGGTGACTTTCAAATTCATTTTGGGCGGCCGTTTGCGCACATTATTTTAGAAAATTGTCGTGTTACCGCAATAATCTCATTTAAGTACCAAGGTAATGGTTCAAAAAATGTTTCTATTTCATTCTTTGTCACACAACTTCTATAATTTTTGGGAGATTTTGACGTACTACCGTGGTAGTCATTGTCCTTGGGCAAAATCCATTGCAGTACCGCTGCAATGAGAATCACCACCGCGATGGTGTGGTGCAAATCTTTTTTTTTTTTTCCATTTCCTCTTGTTTCTATCTCCTTTATTTCTCATGTGGGCTATGTTGAAATGTTCATTGAATTTGCACAGAATTTCCATAAAATTCCTAAGAATTGATACTTTATTTTTTTGAATTTTTTGTACAAATTTTTCGATATTACAAGAAAAATCAGTTTCCTAATCTCCACCCATAGTCCTTTTGCAAACTTGTCAGCCTTGGTCTGCGCATCCCAGACTAGCTCTGGTGCAAATATTAACAACTCTATAAACTTTTTTCCATATTCCATCACGGTCATGGTTCTCTATGTCAGTCGTACAAATTTTGATTGCAACTACCTAGTAATGGCCATGGAGAAGAAATTATCATAAGACAACTTCTTGAATTGCTCCCATGTCATAGTCAAAATATCGGTCTGTGGATCGTTTAGGATCATCTCCCACTAGTGATAAGCAGGCCCAATAAACTGATGCACTGCCAAAGTTACTCGTCTAGGGCCAGTTGCCCACAAAACGTTGAGATGCTTATTCATCTCAGAAAATCATTCGTTAGCTACCATATGATCCGACTTGCCATCGAAGGTACTCGAGCGCAGCTTCTAAAACTCAATCTGTAAGTTCCTTTGCTTTTTATCCTCTATAACAATTTGACCTGGTACTACTGGTCCATTTAACAATGGGGCTTGATGATCCTAAGGCTGGGGCTAAGCCTGTGCTAGAGGCGGATTCTATGCCTGATGTAGAACCCTCGTGACTTGCACTACTACTTGCCAAGTAATCTGTGCCAATATCTCTAGTGATAAAATTGCTCCAACTGGAGTTATTGCTGCCACTGGTGCCTTCTGATCCCTTTGACCAGACTCATTACTGTTTTCAACCCTTATTGCATTTCTTCTGGTTCTTTCCATTATTTATAAGCTAAAAGTCATTTTAGTATCTAAAGCTTAGTACAATATCACCACTAAGGATTTTCAATTTGTACTAAGAATAATATTCTCTTTTCAAATCAATTTAGGTGTACACAAACTCATTATTTTTTATCATCGGGATACAAAATGTTTTTCTCGACTTGTGATAATAGCTATCTTTCCGATGTCATTTGTTACACCAATTGTCTCATGTGTTCATCTTGTTCATGCTATCATGATGCTAGATTCATGTTTCTAGGTTTTTGATTTGTTCAGTGACCTTTCAATTTATTCTTCTATGTTCTATTTAAGGATTTTCAAAGTCCTCTAATGTTGTTGGGTATAGGGTTTTGATTCAGTGATTGCAACACATGTGATATGCATATTCATGAAGTTCGAATAAATATAACATGCATTCAAAAAATCATATTATGATACAATTTCACACTAGCATAAAGAAACTCCCAAGCTTCCATCCATGTCGCCGAGTTTGAGGGTCTCATACCACTCTTGCCTGACAATATAAGCTTCCACTTAGAAATCTCACTACACCCAAACAATTTCGCAAATGTCTCTACAACTAAGGCCTTTCAAGCCCCACTATACTCAAGCTTTTCCAAAGTCATCAATTATTCACGAACCATGGCCTGTCAATCTTCGAGTCTAGGATTCCTCCATACCTCCAAATTCCTACGCATCCCATACCTCGTAGAAACTAGAGATATAAGATCCTCCTGATCTCGTGTCTTGACCAAACAAAGTTTCATTTTCACACATTTTTAATCTCTAACCTTTGTCCTAGAAGTTTTCATTCATGATCCACTATGCTATCCTTGACAACACCCAAATCTTTACCTATGATTTTTTTCCTAGACCTAGGGTCTCAATACTTGGTTGAAAGGTTCCCTCATTGAACCAACAACCTACATCAATTTTCTATACCGCCTTTAGTACCGTCTCTGTAGTCAAGTAAACACGTTGCCCAGTATACCTATTGACTAGTCTTTGATACCACCATTGGCATCAAAGTAGATATCTTGCCTAGTAACCTACCAATTGAGCTTTGATACCACCTTTGGTATTAGAGTAAACATCTAGCCTAGTGTTTCTACTAACTGAGCTTTGATACCACCCTTATAACACCCCGCTTCCCAGTAGCTGCTCCTGTTTTAGAGGGCACGATTACCATAATGCCCTTGAGTCAATAGTAACAATAATAGGCTACGTTAACATTGCGTGCGTAACATATTCATAACATTGAGGCCACCTGAGAGATGGGATGACACTTTTATCTTTCTATTACTTTCTTTATCTATCTAAACAGTATGAGACTTCCTGAGCCACATTAACTCACATAAACTTCACATAAAATACTTTGAAACTTAAATAAATAAACCAAACAATGTTTAAACTATATTTTAATGTTAAAATCTAAGGTATACAATGACCTTTAAATTAAATCAAATAAACATCTTTAAAACCGACAAGGAAAAATTGGGGCTAACATGCCGAACTTAAAACAAAACCATGAAATTAGATAAGTAAATTCTGAAATAAAGATCTAAGGTAAACTCCTCCTAGTCACACATCTTCTGATCATTGGTTTCTTGAAATGTTAGAAAAAGACGGGGAGTCTGGGGGGGGAGCTCAAAGAGCTCAATGGATCATCCGAAATATTTAAATCATTATTTCAATCAAATAAAACACACATATCATACACTTTCATAGATTAGGTGATTCAATCAATTAGTTGTTTATCAATTGATTTTAAGACCAAAAAGAATCCACCTCAGTGTTCCACGTCTAGGGAGTGAGGTCAATCCATATCTCAAACCCTTCTTATTTATGAAGGGGGGTCAATCCAAACTTCAGTTCATTAATCAAGGAAATGGAGTCGATCCAAACTCCTAATTCTAAATCAATCAAGTAAACAAATAATCAGCAATCCATGTCCTGGTTGGAATACTCACGATGATACCCCTTGGTACATCATCGCGCCGGTACATGTTTCAAATCTTTATTAATCTTTCTTTAATGACAAATCATACAATAGCATGTTAAATCAGAAATATAATTCAGGAAAATTACATGTAAGCATAATAAACATCATTCCATCTATCATAGGCATATTACTTGATCATTCATATAACATAGATCGTGATATCACACACATCATTGAATTCAGACATCAATATTCATTAGTCATATAAATCTTACCATCAACATGCGTATTCAATTCAAAGCATATTCCTAAGCTAACAAGTATACATGCATACTTTATTTAAATCAAAAGAATAGATTAAAATTCAAAAATCATATCCACCTTACTATTCAGTTCCTTTTAGTCCTTGTACCATTATTCCAAGCCTTCTTAAATCTTCAACCTTAAAGATTAAGAATCAATTAATTATTCTTAGTGGTTATTGTGTTTCTAATACTTTTAAACCATACACTAATGATTATCCTATATTGCATATAGTGTGCAAGGATATCATACTAGATAATCTAGTTATGCTTTTGTGTACCACGGTAGAAGGAAGGAGCATCGCAATAACTAGAACACATGAGTGAGAAACGAGAAGAAGAACACAAAAGTGGTAACCGAAATGGAATATAGAAAAACTTTCACAGTACCGCGGTAGAGTACCACCGCAACCAGAATGGATTGAAGAAGTAACACTATAGTCCCATGGTAGAGTACTGTAGTAATCAGAATGCGAATACAAAAACAAGGAAGAAGACTACAACGTCGCGGTAGGGTACTAAGATAACCAAGAAGCAATGAAGAAAAGGCATTACAATACCGCGATAACCAGAATGAGAGTGCAAAAAATAGAAGAGGAAATGAATGCAGTATCACGGTAACAGAGATCAGTATCGTGGTAATCAGTATGAAAACATACTTTTGTGCATGTTTCTCCCCTCCCTTGTTTTCTAATGTCCTTGGCATCCTAATACCTTAAACTCCAAACCACGATTGATGCATTGAGACTAGATAAAAATTTTATAACTTCTTTGATTAGTCGAATCCCTCAGATGCTCCAAAAGAACTTCTTGACTTCTTCTAGGATTTTGGTTTGATGCTAGGAGTAAACCAAGCCTTAAAGGTTGTAAACAGGAGAATCAAATTTCAAAAGACTGAAGAATAAAATGTGATAAATTGATTAGGGTCGATTTCACCTTATAGAACGTCTAGAAGAAGGTCTTATGGCCTGAAAGTTTCCAACATTTTGCAATTCTCTATATTGTTCTCCTCTTCCTACTGGTGCTGCTATGTGGGACGGCTAGGGAATGAGATAAGAGTGGTTTTTCCTTGTCTAAAAATAGAGAATACATAGTTAATTTTGGTACTATCTTGCAAGAAACTTAGAAAGAATTGGTTTTGTTATACTTCAAATGTCTCGGTGTATCATGCTCTAGAGATGACCATGATCGTTCAAGAATATGTTCATGTTCAGGCATAGTTCTCTTCCTAATAAAGTCAAGATATTTTTCTAGAAGATAAACAACTTCATACCTTTCAATGACGTTCTTCTTCAATGTGATATAATAGTGGGTCCTTTTTGTTCATTTTGTATGATTCATATTTCTTTTTATGTAATTATGCTAGAACTTTCTAATAATTACCTCCCTTAAATCTTCGCTCTTTATCTTTGGAAAACAGTAGTTTGGAAGACTGCTACATCTATTTGATCTCATATCTTTAGAGGAATCCAAATAAGAATATAAACTTGTTTTGGCTTTTTGTAGGTTTATGGCTGCTCCAAAAAAGAAAGGAATAGAGTGCTATTTAACAACAAGCCTAGTTTCTTGAATAATAAATGTTCCAAAGCCACAAATTACACTGATAATATTTTGGAAACCAATCAAATGTTTCTTAAGTTAGATAATGATCGCAACTTTCCAACTTCTCCTTCTATATAACTCCGAAGACCAGTTAATACATATATTGATGAATGGACTTTTTGTTGTTCCAAATCTAAAGGACAATATTTCAATCTTAGTTGGGTCATCTACGATAATTTTGGACTCAACAAATTGGCAGAATGTTGGGTACATCATTTTTCCTTATCAATCGAAGCTACTTTAGGCTGGATTGTAATTCAAGGCCTTAAATATCCTAGTGAATGGTGTTCGGAGGTCTCCACATACATGAATTCTAGCTTGTTGATTGATATTCTCAATAGCAATTACCTTAACTCTTGCTCTCATATTTTAGCTCTTTCGAAAGATTCTCTTTTTGTGTTCCATTTTTTTTTTCTAGTGTGTTTTGCTAAGGGGTATGTCCATGTTTTCACCTTAGTTTTGAAGCCATCTTACTTTGATTAACATATGGGACTTTGTTTGCTATTAATGGTATTGATCTTGGTCCTTTTTTAAAATTATTTAATCTTTTAATAAAAAAAGGGTTAAAGTAACATTTGGGAGGTTTGTAAGCAACAATCTAGCACAATCTTATAAAAATCATTTTATTTTAAGGTTTGGAGGTGTCCAACTAAAGGAAGTTCAAGCATAATCTTAGATCACTACTAATACATCAACTCTTATCAATGAATTCATCATTTAAAATAAAAATTACCCTTAAAAAGGTTAAAACAATATTTGGGAGCTTTATGAGCAATAAAGTAACAAAATCTTACAAAACAATTAATTTATTTAGGAGTTCAAGTATAATTTTAAATCGTAAATCAACAAGTAAAACATGACTTTTTACATATCCTGAGTTAGTTTTAATGCTTCTTTGCTATGTTTATATATCTTTTTCAGAAAATGATGAAATGGTGGAATATGACAATATAAATGTGTCTTAAAAACATATGTCAAAATTGCAAACATATAATATACCAAGGTTAGACGTTTGCAAATATGTCGACCCTAATAGGGCAGACATATCTCTTTTGGAAACTTATACAATTGGGGACCAATATCTATATTTTTGCTTCCTTTTTTTTTTCTTTATTTTAGACATTCTTGTATAAAAATAACACAAATATTTGCAAACACTTTTTGAAAGGGTTAAGATGTATACATTTGATTTAAAAGAGTGTTAAAAAAAGATTAAAGATTGAAATGAATTGGAGAGTTGAAGGGTTTAAAGTAAAGAGTAGGTTGGTGAATAGGGAGGATGAAAGTTTATTACTACTACCTTTCTTGGGAATTCACGAAATGACTTTTATTAGATTTTTTTTAAAGTTTGTTTTTTTCTTTTCAATGAGGTGGGGATAAAACAAAACATATTGGGTAAAAAATAAACCTACTTAATAAGACTTAGATTTAAGATCTTTGTAAAACTAAAATTTTGATACCTTTCTGTTTAGATTTTTTTTTTCTCTAATGTTTTATTATAATAAGAAAAAAAAACTTATCTAATATTTAGATTGAAGTTTTTGAAAGGCGAGAAGACGAAGGGTTGAAGGTGAATTTTTGTATGAGATGGTGGGTGTGAAGAGTAATTAAGGTTTTATGTATGGGTAATTTGGTCATTTTACTTTTTAATTAATTTTTTTTGGATATGGGTGAGAAGAGTTAAAAGTTAAAACTGCAGATGGGTTTAACTACAACTTAATTTTATTTTTATTTTTATTTCAGTGTGGGTTTAAAAACTTGATTGGAAATTTTGGTCTATATAATTAATTATAATATCAAATTTGGGCTAATGTTTGTTCTTGAGACTCACCTGACTCGACCTATTAATTTGTAAGGCCAACAAACCCCATTATTTCTAAGGGCGTCTGCAATGCCTGAGCGGGCATTGAGTGCCAGCTCAGGCATTGCAGAGCCACCTATTTAAAAAAAAATAATAAAAAAAAATAAAAAACAAAAAAATGGGCATTGAGCGCTCGGAACTGTCCGAGTGCTCAATGCCCAGGGGAGTTGGTGGCGCTCACGTGGGCCTCCAGTGAGCGCCACACCACCGCCTCCCACCCCGCCCCCTC
>JAJIYU010000828.1:0-43289 GCA_030144865.1 Tinospora cordifolia | reverse complement strand
CCCACTCTCTCACGGGCCACCGCTTAGGCGGTGGGGGGGGGGGGGGGGGGCGCGGGGGGGGGGGTGGGGGGGGGGGGGGGGGGGGGGGGGGGGGGGGGGGGGGGGGGGGGGGGGGCTGCTTTCGGAGAGACCTCAAAGATGAGGAGATTGATGACCTCGCATTCTTGCTTAACAAGCTTCAGTAGGTTCAGTTTAGCACACAGTCTGATTCCTAGCGGTGGACAAAGGATAATTCTGGAAATTTCACGACAGGTTCCTATTACAACACCTTTTCAACTGAAGTTATATCGTCTAGGAATGGGAGCCTGAGTACAATTTGGAGAGCTAAAATGCCTATTAGATTTAAAATCCTATCTTGGTTGATTACGCAGGGACGGTTAAACTATACTGTTCAAATCCAGAATAAATTTCCTAACTGTTATTTATCCCCCTCTTCATGTTGCTTGTCTTTTCGGTCCGGAGCTGGCCGGTAATGGACCTACTTACCTTGCTTATGGACCAGCAACAGAGCTAACCCTTGTTCTATTGGTTTGGTGGTTGCTACCAAGACGATTTCTTTATGCCCATCAAAAGACCTCGAGATGCTAATCCACAAAAAACGATACGAGAAATTCGAAAGAACTCATATATGGAACGAGGGCGACCAGTGGAAATACATCGGTTTCTTACTTGTGCAAAGGAACTATTTCTTGGCAACTTGGACAACTTATAACAATGTTTGTCCTGCATAGCTGAAGATGATGTCCGACATCTTTTTTGGGAATGCAAGGTTTTGAAGGCATTGTGGCTATCGTGGCAGCAGGAACTTCCAGTCGTGCCTCACCCTTCAGACAGTACAAATATTCAGACTTGGATATTAGATTATACGAAACACTTGAAAGGATGCTGGTCTTTGACGCTTTTTGTTGTATGGGCTGCAGTGTGGGAGGCGAGAAACAGTAGTATCTTTCATAATATTGATATCAATGTAAATAGAATCACTGATAGGTCGCATTATATGTTTGAAACTTGGGTCTCTTCGGGAAAATTGGGGTTAGGATACTCGTTTGGGGATTGGCTACTCAGGTGGGCTCCAATTTTGTATTCTCTATAACAGTTGGGTTTCGGGTTCTGCTTTCTATGTACTTTTGTTGCGCTTAGTCGCTGGACATCTCGTCCCTTTTAATATAATTACATTTTCTTTCAAAAAAAAAAAATCCTTTTATAGGAGGCAAATTTAACTTCTACCCCTTTAAAAGCAATGTGAGACTTTACAAAGGGAAAAATCTGATTATGATATGCATAAGTTGACAATGATATAAATTTATTATAATCATAATATATACAATATAATTTATTATTTCTTTGAGTTTAGGCTAAATTAGTCATGTTTTCCAATTAACCTATAAACCATAGTTTGTACATTTGAGAAAATATTAAATCATTGTAACATAGGGAGATGCAATTAATTACAAGATGGGCAAGTTTCTTAAAATGTGTCCAATAATTTCATAATTAAAAACATTGATTATTAGTTAAACTACTATTGCCTTTAATTTCGTGATGTAATTTTGTATTTAATAATTATATTTAATCAAATCTTTACTATAATATCATACTTTCATCCCCTTAATTTAATTAATTCAAATGCTATGAATGTTATGGATTCCGAGAGTTACGAAGGAAGCTTCAAGCTCATAGTGGTCATGGGTTGAGAATAGAAATTGAACTCTATGAGATCCAATTCCTTGTTGTTCCTTAGTAGCTCAATGGTAGAACTGTTGGTTGCTAGCTGACTGGTCACTTGAGGAGATTTTATTCATTCAAAATTATTTCATTATTGATGGAGAGGATGCATTTATAAGGCGGGTGTAACTTCTTTCTTTCTTCTTTCAAAAGTGAGATTAATTATTTTTCAAACTCTAGCAATTTATAATTTGTATTTGATGAGATAGATTCATCACAAGTCATAACATAAATAGTAAATAGTGTGATTCATTATTTATTTATGTTTCTTGATCACTTACTTGGTTATGTTTTCCATGTAAATATAAGCCATATTGAATACCTTTAAGCAAAGATTAAATTGTAACAATAAGTAAACATCTAATTCTCAGATGAAAAATATTTAGAATTTTTTCTCAAAAAATGTATTTATATGATTTTATAGTTTAAAACATTGATCATCCAAATATTTTAAGAATTTATCCATAATAGAAAATATATTTTAAACTGAACTATAAATTCACTCTTTCAGAAAAGACCACCCAAGTTTTAAGAGGGTGCGTGAGAGAGAGGAGAGAGAGAGAGAGAGAGAGAGAGAGAGAGAGAGAGAGAGAGAGAGAGAGAGAGAGAGAGCTAGATTGAAATACGGCCGAATTAAACACCTGGTGGAGACTTCAACAATAGGACAACTAGAAGTAATAAAAAAAAAATATTAGACAAAAGTCAAGGGTAAATTTGGATATGGCTACTTCTTTTGGGAAGGAATACAAAAACCAAAAAAAACAAAAACTTGGAAATGGTCACATTTTTTCCAATCATAATGGTGACCTTATAAGCCGTTCCACGTGTATGGACAAATCTAATAAAATCTTACATCCAAGTTTCATCATTGTATGCTCTTGAGTGCCGGAACACGAGGAATGCACAGAAAATTGAAAAGAAAGGAATACGTACTTCACTCTTTGGTTATGTTGTTGAGTCTTATCCTAATAGGGCACACTACCCAGTACATCAGCATTCAGATTTTATCTTTTTATCATTCTTATCAATATGTATACATAAACTTGGATGCAAGTAATACAAACCAAAGACTGGTAAATTGCCTAAGAAACCAACTCAACCAAAAACATTTTAGTTTGGTCACTGAAAAAAGTATTGGAAGACAGATGATGATTGTAAAGCTCCCTCCCTCCATTGCTCACAATGTTACTATATGTGCACACTGGTTTCCTTTCTTTCTTCTCCAAACATATACAATTTCTTCACCAGCTCCAACACACAGGAGATGTCAACACTTGAAAAGTAGAAAAGAAACCACGTTGCTTCAAGATTAGCAAGAGAACTAAATCCAAAGTGCACAAAACCTAAGCTATTAGCAATGAGATGAAAATTCGTTAAACCCCATGTGAGATTAACCTCAAATTCTATAAATGAAGGAAAAAAAGTACAAAACAAAGGATCACTACTAAAAAACAAAAAAAAGAGTGGACAACAGAAGAGAGATGTAATTAAAAATTGGGTAGTAGTCAAATATGGCGAATGAGGCAAAAGAACTAATCATAAGGGTAACAATGAAAGAACAGATTGCATCTATAAGCCTAGAGAGAAAGGGGGAGAGAGAGAGAGAGAGAGATGAAGGGAAGAAGGGAAGGGGGAGAGATTGCAAGAGAGGAGAGAGGAAGAAATGAGAGACAGAGATGGAGGGAAGAGAGAGAAGAGGAGGAGATTTGAAGAGATGGGGAGGGTGTTGGGTGCTCCCCTCCCTTTGTTCAATTCCACATCGAGACTAAAGAAGAGAGAAAGAAGAAGAATGGCTCTCCCCCCTTTATCTTGACTCATCCATGTTAGGTAGTTGTGGGTGATGTGGTAACACCCCAAGCCCCGAATTTTTCACAATTAATATATTTGTCTTAAAGTTAGAGATGCACGTGTAGTCACTACTGCTTTTGTCACGTTTTACTATTTAGGAATCAAGACAATACTATTTCTTGTATCAATCGTCTAATCTCTAGTTTTACCAGGATACATCCTACAACATATTAGAGTGAATAAACAAACTGATTCAAAACATGAAGAATCAAAACATTGGGATGATATATATTAACTTTAAAAGGCTTTTAATCAACATTGGTAATTATTAAACAATGGCCCCATGGCTGAGTTTCAATAAAAACAACTAATATCTGGCCCAGTGGTTGACCTCCAACTGATAAACGAGACTAAATGTGGTAGGTTACATACCCCACAACTAGAAAATAGAAAATAAAGTTCATTTTCTATAACATCCTTAATTGTGAGGTATACTATTACTAATAATTGTTTCCATATACTTGTCAGCACAAGTATCTTCAATGGTTAAGTGAAAAAGAGCAAGTAGGATGCGCTCAAGAGCCTAGTAGATCATACACAGTACATCTCAAGTATTATTAAAGTCAAAATACAAAACATGCACATACTTGTCAAACATTAAACGATTCACAATGTTCAATTGTTCATGATTGTCGTTAAGATTGAAAAGACCTTCTTTGGTATCCTCCCATTGGTCTGAAATATCAGAAGTAACGTTCAAAGGCCTGCTACCTACTTAGGACCCAAACTTAGGATTAAAGTCTCAATTCAACTATTAGTCACTGGAATGAAGTCTCAACTCAACTATCAATCCATCTTACCACTGCCACGGTAGCATCAATACCCGCCTTGGGTTGGGAGTACCCACGATGACACTAGACTACTACCACAATACCTGTGTCACTGTTTCAGTACGTGGTTAGATTTCTTAATCGTCTTTATTTAGTGACCACTAGCATACTCAACAATATCAACAGTATCAACATTCAGGATATGAAATCATAGGATAATTTGATAAATTGTTAGTCATGCGTAGATCACCCACTACATGATATTCATCATATAGTGTATAATATGTCATTAAGGAAATATTAAACATTCATGAATCATACAGCATGCTATTAACCATACAATAGGCAATCATCTAATTAATTAATAATCACATCCCTAGCATGCTTCTAAATATTCAGCAAAGATAAACAATCAATCATGCTTCATATTTAGAACTAAAAAAATACTAAATGGTATTGGTATTCGTCTCCACCTTTGACGCTTATATCCTTCTTGTCCTCACACCATTTTTCCGAGCCTTCTTAAGCCTCAACCTTCTTTCTTCACTCGAGAAAGAGCAAGGAAACTCTTTTTCTCTTGAGCTAGAAAAGAACTAAGAAGAAAAATGAAAAAGAATAATGAGACTTTTTTTCTCTCTCAAGTTAGAAGAGAACTAAGAAGAAAATGAAGGAGAGAAGAATGAGATGAGATGGTTTGAGATGAAAAGAAGGATGGTATTTATAGGCACTTGCCCACATGCATCATGTGATTTTGCTTGGTTCATGTGGCTTGTTTGCCTACATGCTTCATGTAACTTGCTTAGGCGAAATGACTATTTTATCCCTAGATGATAAAATTAACATTTTACCCATAGTTTAGGTGAACAGACTATTTTACCCCGGGTGGTGAAATTACCATTTTACCCGTGCGTATTTAATGTGTTTTTGCAATTTAATGCAGATGTCCCCTGTAAGCAAAAGAATCCTTGGGCCTTAAAAGAAAAACATTTTATTTTCATGTTTTCTTTCCTCTGGACAAAATTTTTGGTGGGTTTACCTAACCAGCCTACTCAATCATTGGGTCGATCGAGTTTGTCCTATTTAAATTTGAGGTTGGGTCTTAGTTGAGTGAAGGTTTTTTCACCCAAAAAGGTCGCACAACATGTTTAAATCTAAACTCAATCCAATCCAAAGTGACCTTACACTTTTACAGCCCTACTTGCAGATGAAGATTTGACAACCAAGCTAGATTTGTCAACCATCAAATGTTAGTAAGGACAAGATGAACAAAGATTGTACATCTTCCATTATGAAGCAATAAACACTAATAAAGACAAACTCATTAAAGAATAGAAAAGTTAGAAGTCGGGATAAAGTGTAAAACAAAGCTAAACGAACTCCCTAAACAGCTAATGACTTAGTAAAACACAACTAAACAGAAGATAAATTGTAGCAACGTATAAAATAAAAGAAAAACGTGGTCCAACTACTCAAGACCCACGTGACCACAGCATTCCATCCAACAGAAAATTTCAGTATAAATCCAAAACTTTGAACTCCCAAGTATATTCCTTCATTTCTAAAACACAGCAAGCAGGGGCTTAGTAAAAACATCAACAACTTGATCTTTAATTCTATTGTAAGACTAATCACATTATCATTTGTAAGATCTCTTAAAAATGAAAACTTCACATCTATATGTTTGCTTCTTCCCCGTAAAACTAGATTTTTGGAGTGTTTGATAGCTGAACTACTTTCACAAAAAAGTAGTTGTAAGACCTTGTTGCTTGAAGCTGAGTTCTTCACGCACGTACTTCAACCACATAGCTTTATGGTGCAGCTAAAAACTCAGCTTTAGTTGTTGACAAAATGACAATTGCTTACTTTTTCAAAGACCGTGAAATAGCTCCAACATCAAGCATGAAAAAAATAGAGGCGCTTTTCCAATCATCCAAATCTCCAGCATAATCATTGTTAGTGAAACCGAACAAATATAGCTTTTCTTCTTTATGATAGAGTGGCCCAAATTCCCTAGTACCTTGAAAATATTGAAAAGTCTTATCAAAGGCTAAAAGGTGCATTTGTATAAAATTCACCGTGTATCTACAAATAAGGCTTACAAAATATGCTATATCCAACCTTATTTGTGTCAAGTACAATTGGCTACCAACAATTTACTCGCAAAGTTTTTCATAGACCTTTGGAGCTTTAGTCCAAACTCAACACTTTCCTCCCAAAATTGCAAATTTTCATTTGGAGCCTCTGTAAAATTTCTCACACATGCTTCTCTTGAGATATGAAAATCTCATAAGGAGGTTGCACTACTTCAATGCCAAGAAAATAGTGCATGTTTCCAAGATCAGACATATCAAATTCAACCATCATGGACTGCTTAAAATTTTCAAATGAGGCACCGCCATTACCAATAAAAATAAATTATCATCTGTATATAAGCATAGAATAAGTATTTTGCCTCAGTCCCCAATTTTTCTACAAAGAGTGTGTTCCTATGACCATTCTTAAAAACCCTCCTTTGAAAAATAGGCATCAATGTAGCATTACCAACCCCATGGAGTTTGTTTAGAGCCCTAAAATGCCTTTTTAATTAGTAAACCTTATGCTTGTGACCAACATTGGTAAATAAAGCCCTGTTTGTCCGAGGCAGCACACAAGAACAACGGTTCCACATCCAACTAAATGATTGGCTGTGAGTATTGAGCTGCCCATGCAATCAACAATCTAATAGTACAATGTCACGCAACATGGGCAAAAACTTCTTTCTAATCAATGCCAAACTCCTGCTTATGACCTTTTGCGAGCAACCATTCCTTGTTCTTGTCAACTTGGCCATTCTCCTTCAATTTCGCCTCGGACACCTATTTGACACCAATACTCTTTTGCCATTTTGAGAGCTCTATCAACTCCTAAGTATTGTTTTTCTCAATGAATGCAATTTCAGCATCCATGGTCTGTTACCATCGTGACTCCTTGGTAGCATCCTCATGAGCTACAAGGTTACAATCTAAATTGAGGGCAAAATGTGTGAGTTGGTCCTCAAATTGGTCAATCCTAATTCCCTCATAATCAGTCAACCATGTAGGTCGCTGCTTATGCGATGAGGTCATTGTTCTTAAATAACTTCAATGCTAGTTAGACAATATGAAGGTGTTTAAAAAGTGATTGATGCTCATTGTACATTTTTTGTGCATTCTCTAAGGATGGCACTATCTCAGCTTCAACTTCTTCATCGAGATCTACTAGGATATGCTTTTGGGTACTATGTTCATCCCAAATCAAAAAACTACCTTCATTTAAAATTATGTCACGGCTAATAACAATTTTCTAGGTGATAAGATTATGTAATTTGTAGGCTTTTAAATGTTTTTTTTTTTTTTAAGAGTTTGTGCTTTCTTTCCCTTACGATCCATCTAATCCAATCAGAAAAATGCATTTTTCTCCTATAGCTTCAAACTTTGTTCTTCTTTGATATAAAATGTGTTCATCCTATCAACCAAAAACTCTAAAGTGGTTGACACTTGTCTTCGTCCATTCCAACTTCCAAGTTTTTTCCCACTCTAGATTTGAGCAAGTGTGGGGATTCCATTAAGTACATTAATCCTCAAATTAACGACTTTGGGCAAAAATATGCCTTAGAATCCTGCAGCGGTAAGTCAATTTACGACGATAAGCCTCCTAAGGCGTGGCGGGGCCTAGGCGAGGACTAGGCGATCCTTAAAATAATTATTTAAAGGTCCTTCAAAAATTATTTATCAGTCTCTCACTCAATATATATATATTATTTAATTTTTTATAATTTTATTTATTTAAAATTTACATTTAATTAATTAATAATACATTATGATAAACCTAAGATCATCATAAGTTCATGTACTTTGAAATCATTACATTGCAAAAAGAAGAGCTAGTTGTTGTGTAGAGAGAGAGAGAGAGAGAGAGAGAGAGGGAGAGAGACATAGCGAGAGAATGAGAGACTTAGAAAGAGAGAAAATAGAGACGCAAACAGAGAGAGAGAGAGAGGAGATACGCAGATAGAGAAAGAGAAGAGAGACGTAGAAAGACAGAGAGGAAGAGAACAGAGAGAAAGGGAGAGACGTAGAAAGAGAGAGGGAGAGACCCAAAAAGAGAGCACAGCGAGGGGGAGAGTAGAGAGAAAGAGAAAGTGAGAGAAGCATAGTGAGACGAAGAGAGATGTCGAGGTCACTCACTAAAAAAGAGGTCGAAGTTGCTCGCCGATATGTCATAGATGATCGCCAAACTCTAAGAGATGATCGTTGGATCTGATTCGAGTCATTCGACTTTGGGAGGTTTGAGAATTGCGTTATTAGATCTACGCTAAAATTAAAAATATATATAAATAAATAACTAAAAGCCCTCCTATTTTTTAAAATTTACAGAGAAGCCCCCCCAATACATAGGTCGTGGTTTAGGCGCTGAGGGGGCCCAGGCGCCTTGACAACACTAGAATCTTGCTTCATGCTAAGATACTCCCCGCCATGTTCAAGATGTACTATTCCTCCCCTTGAAAACACCATTTTGCTGTGTAGAAGCTATTTTTGAATTTCAGTCTCCTTACAAAAACTAATGAATTTTGCGAGTTGTATTCTCCACCATGATGTGATGAATCTTCATAAAATTGCCAAATTCTTTTTCAACTATTGCCTGAAAATTCTTAAAAGATCAAAAATGTGTTTGAGCTCCATTAATCAAAATTTTTTTAAAAGCTCAAAATGTTTTTGACTTTTCCAAAAGAGAATAAAGCAATGTTTTTTGACTAATATCATCAATGAGCGCTAAAAGCAAAGTTTAACACCATTTAAAGTCAGATTAGTGGGCTCACATAAATCACAATGAACCAAATCTAGCTTTTTCTTGAGTGGCGTGCAACTATTGTGAAAGTGAAGTGCCATTTCCTTTATACCAATAATTCGCTTTTGCAGTGGTGCTAGTTTTTTTTTTTTTTTTTTTTTTTTTTGGCAGCAAAAATAGCAACCATGGGGTTGCAATGTTCATAGTTTTGCAGCAGTATGCACCTCTTCATCCCAACTTCCAAGTTCTCTTTTCTTTAATGAATTTATCTTTATTAATACAAGTTTATAGTTCTTTGTTATTAATCATGTCGTTACCAGCATTTACTAGTTGACACTGGTATCATAACCAATGGTTTGCCTAGGGCACAAGCATGTCAAGGTAGAGCATGCACATGTGCTAATGGTTGTATATGATTCTTCAAGTTGCTCCCCCTCAACATGTTGGCAATGGTGGATTTGACATAAATCATGATCTATGATTGTAATGAAACTTGAATTTTGGTCTAAGGTGGAGATTTTTTGGGTTTATATGAAGGAAACAATAGTTAGATATCATATATGGGCAACTTTATCATATGAAATATAAGTTGAGATCTCACCCCCATCAATATCAAAGCTTATTGAAAAATCAATGCATGTTGTGATTGTGACCTATATCGAGTCGCACAACTTGGGAAAAATTGCACAATTTGTACTTGAGTCATACAATTTTTGCCTTTTCGCAATTTTTTTCCAATTCCTGAACCATTACCAGCACAATATGAATTAAATCAAATTGTACAATTCTAACAACAAAAGCAAGTAGTCCCCTTAACTATGTTATCCTACTATGTGTTAGTGTATTAATATAAATAAGTTGGCTTTTCATTATGTTCACAATGAACCTTGCCATGAGCAAAAGCAATTTTAACATGAGTCGTGAATGATAACCCATGGCCCTTTTCTTCTACAAAAATAATGTTTTGTCCATGAAGGGAGAGGTGAGACCTTGGCCATCCAATGTCATCAAGTATAGATTTTTTGGAGCATTAATTTCAAATTCATGGCACCATATTTTGGCTTCTTCATCACTCAACCTCCTAAATCTGTATAGTGGTTAAAGAAAGTCACACACATATGGAATATGGATTACAACTTCTTCATCTTTCCAAGAAATGTGAGATTATCACAATCCTCTCCTTTTAATGCTCCGTGTCCTTGTGAGAACACTTCCAATTGTAGATTAGCTCTAATATGGTATCCATTTGTATGAGTCCTCACCATAAGGTACTGTCCACTTCTGAACTCATGCTGGTTCAGTTTTGCTTCACTACTTTGGCTCTAGAAAAATGAGACAATAGTAGTTGAAGTGGATCACAAATGTCTTTCTTTTCCATCCTAGACCATGTGAAACTATCAGAAAATATTTCATGAGACACCAAATCCTCATGGGTGTATTTTTTGTATTAAAATATCATAACAAATTAACAGCCTTCACATGCTACTCCCATCCTAAATATGACAAGGTAGAATAGCAGGGAAAAAAAAAAGAAAGAAATACAAAAATCTAACATATAATTGGGAAATCATAGCTTCACACTCCAAATACCTTTAGCTTTTCTTCCCAATGCCAATTACTTCTAAACCATAAGAAGACAGTGAGAAACAATCCACATACACAACAGAAACATTTCAAAAAAAAGCCAATCCAAGAGGATGTCCCTTTGGTGACTATAGACGGTGATATAGGGCATTTTATGAGCAATGAATTATTGTTATGCTATCATTTAGCCCTTTGAAAACTGAGAGGTTGTTTAAGGCAAGTTAGCACCAAAATTATGTCTAAATGCATGAGAGGCACACAAACATACAAGAAATAGAACTCATCATTGCACAAAATATTTTACCTGAAAATTGTTCATTTATCATACTTGAGATGTAAGACTGAACAATAAGCCCACCAAATGAATGCCCAAGCAAAACGGGAGGGGAACTGATTTCTTTCTCTATAAAGTTAGCAACATCACTTGCATGTGTCTACTGCATAGTTTTAGTAAAAATAACAATAAGAAACAGAAACATGACAACGTAATAAATAAAGGATAAATTTCACCATCATAATCAATCCAAACAAGGAAGTGTAGACACCTGAAGCGTACCGGCTGCTGATCCTGGAGGTGCATCACTTTCACCCTGAACATATGGTGCATTTGTTAGATCAGTCAGGATTTGCAACGAAAAATGCACCAATTAATTTTGTTTTTCCAGCAAGAATTGTGCCAAATGGATGCTAGGTCAAAGCCACTGCATCCCAACCCCCCAAATCCAAGGGACATTAGGACACCAACTTCAGTTTCAACATTGGCCCAGTGTCCCCCTGGACGTATTTGTCAAATAATGCAGTGGAAACTAAAAAGTCAACAGAAATATCCTTCTTTTTTTTTTTGAGAGACTATGGTATCCTTTCCTTATGATTCAACTAATCTACATGGGCCTCCATCTACTCACAAGGCTGAGTTTTGAGAAACACAGTGCATAAGAAAGGCCCACACTCCTTAAAGAATTTGGAAAAGCTAAAGAGGAAAATTGAGAGTTGAACCTATGACCTCCTTGATCATGGCCCCTTCTCTCAACCACCTTGTCAATACCTTGATGGGGAAGACAATAGAAATATTCTTGAGCGATCAAGAAATTACCAACGCCCTGCAAATTCTATCTTTGTCGCAAATCATTGTCAAGCATTGCATGCAATTTTTCCTTCTATTTTGTATGATGCATTTTATCCCACAACGTAAATCACGAAAATACACCTTGCATTTTTGGCTAGCTTCTAATGGTTCAAACTCTTTTAAGTGCAAAGCGGGACATCAACATTGAGAGAATAAAATGCAGAGAAGTAACAAACATTCATGGATTGTACTAAACTTTACCAACATCTCAGGTTAACTGATCGCAACAAGAGTAATCAAGATCAATGGAAGTCCCATCCACTATGGTCACTCACCAACAGTACACAACATAAAATAAAATGTTTACATTAACCACACAATTATGTTTAGGAAATATTTTGTTTACAAGATTTTTGTTGCTGCTCTACTACAGTCCAAGCATCATGGCATTTCTTCTTTAAGGCTTTGCAAACACATTGGCGTAGAGAAGAGTACCAGAAGTCATAAAAAAATCAAAACAACCAGCAGGCTAGTACATCCAAATTGAGGTTTTACAGTACAGAAAATCCAAAAACTTGCTAGCATCCATTCATCGTGATAAATATCATGATAATGAGATTAGGACAATTCTCCATTCCACTCCATTGTTGCAACTTATTCAGTTGCTGATGCAATGAGCCCAACGTTCCCTCAATCCAATCAAACCATACCATGTTTGTTGCAGCCTTTTAATTTTAATGAGATCAGTAAATGAATAAGAACAAGGGACGAAAGAACAGAGGAACATGAGGCCAAATAAGGACTAAGGAGAATAAGGAAGTTAAGAGAATAATGACCTGCTGCACTAATTGCAGTTTCCATTCCTTTATATAAAACTAAAAACTAACAAAATCATGACAGACTCATGACATATTCCACTAAACTTTTCCTGGGGATCATAACCTGACAAGAATCATAACTAACTACCCATTTTCTTTTAGACATAAGCAGCCCATTTAGCTGGTTTTTTGGACTGACATGAGAACCTCCTGTGTCCTACATCAGAAGGTGTTGATGAATTGGTGAAATCATTTTGTGGGGGTGCATCATTGCCTCTTCCATTGAACGGGACCTTGCCCTCAAGGTCAAATAAAGGAAAATCTCTCTTAAAATTAAGAAATGACTCCCACATATCATCAGAAACTAGCTGCCCCTGCCCTTGGATCATCAATTGGGTAACCAGACGTCCTTAGACCAAAATTTGTCAACATCTAAAAACTGCTTGACATAGCAACCGACGATGAGGACCCAAGAATTCAGATGGCAGTGACCGCAGCTGGGATCCAGGTTCACCCTTACACTTCTTCAAGAGTGAGACATGAAAGACATTATGAATTCATGCTGAAGAAGGACGTTCCGCGCAATAAGCAACTGGCCCAATACATTCGATACCCTGAAATGGCCCATAAAACTGTTTACTTGTTTGTTAGACTTTTTGGTGAGGCAAAGAAGTCTGCCTATAAGGTCTTAACTTGATAAAAACCCAATCATCTACCTCAAAGACAGCATCAGTACGATGGGCATTGGCCAGGTTATGCATGCAGACTATGGCACACGCTAAATTCTACTTGAGGGAGGCTAGCACCTCAGTGCAATCCTTGAGAATGTCAACCACAGCAGCAACTGTAGCAGTTCCAGCAACATAATCTAATAGCAAGGGAGGAGCACAACCATAGACCGCTTCAAATGGTGTCATTTTAATTGAGAGATGCCACAAAGTTTTATATGACCACTCAGCCCATGGAAGGTAGTGAACCCAAGAATTAGGATAGTAAGCTCCAAAGCAACATAAGTTGTCTTCTAAGGACCAGGTAAACAATTCAGTTTGTGGTGTTAGGCATCACTGAGAGACTTGTAACTTGTAATTTGAAGAGCTCTTTACAACAAGCTCCCTTAAATGGCAGATCACGGCCTGAGATAATAGAGGAGGGAACACCACGCAAGTGACATATCCCTTGAACAAACGTGGCTGGAAGTGTAGTGGCTGTTAGAGGTGGACCGAAGGCACAGAAATGAGCATGCTTGGAAAAAAGGTCGACCACCACCAATATAAAACTCTTGCCACTTGACACAGGCAAATTGTTAATGAAGTCCATAGAAACAAATTCCAATTTTTACCTAGAATCGAGGTGGTTGTAGTACCCCTTGAGGGGCTTTGTTGAAAGGCTTAGTTTTTTGACACACTCCGCAATTAGAGACGAAGGTGTAGTACCCCTTGAGGTACTTTGGCATTAAGTGCACCAAAGGATGCTGAATTCCCGCATGACTGCCTGTAGGAGAAGCATGGAATTTCTGAAGTAGTAAGGATTCAAAGGCTGAATTAGTGGGAATTAGAATTCGATCATGAACCAAAACAATGTCATCACCGATGACATAATGCAGTAGTGTTTGAGGGGCCTCAATAATACATCAAATTAGATCAATTCTTTCCTGATTTGTTTTAAAATAACCACGCAAGGCTCAAAGAACTGCTACCACAGCTTTGAAGAAGCATGAAAGGCTTAAAAAGACTCCTCTTGGCAACAGGATAAGGCATCAGCCAGAATATTTGAAGTGCTTGACTTTTAAATAATGTCAAAGTCAAGTCTTAGCAGTTTCATCAACCATCTTTGTTGTTTTGGTGTATGGATTGTTCGATGTAGGATCGCTTGCAAACTTAGGTGGTCCATGACAACAGAAAATTTACGTCTCAACAAATATTGTCGCCACTTGTTCATAGCTTCTGTTATAGGAAAGAATCCACAGACATAGGCTGAGCCCTTTTGCAATGAGGTGGGTAAGATCTTGCTAAAGTAAGCAATTGGGTTCCCTTGCTGCAAAAGGACCGCCCCAGTGCCTATTTCTGAAGAATCAATATGAACAGTAAAAGATTCAGAGAAATTCGGTCAGCTAGAACTGCTTAAACATTAAAGCATGCTTCAACACTTCAAAAGCAATCGTAGCAGTCGATAACCAAATAAAGGTGTATTTGTTCAATAACTCGTTGAGAGGAGCTGCAATGGTAGCCAAGTGGCAACCAAAATCCAATAACAGCACACTAATCCAAGGAATCTACATAGGTGTTTAATCGTTCCCAAGAGAGGCCAATTGTGGATTGCCGCAATTTTCTCGAAATCAACAATAAACCCTTCAACTGAAATGATATGTCCCAACTAGGCCGATGAAGACAAGCCAAACTCACATCGAAGTTTTTGCATAGAAAGAATGGTGGCATAAAGGTGGAGTTCTCATGTCTTGTGATATATATATATATATATATATATATATATATATATATAAAACCGGGAACATATCGTGGTAGGAGATCTCTGAAGATGTAATTCATAGTAGGTTGAAATCAAGATGGACTTCGAAAGGCCAAATGGCATAATAAGAAAGTCGTAGTGACATTCATGGGTGCAAAATGCTACTCTTAGAGTGTCCGGTAAATGGATTTGAAGATGATATAACCCGCATGCAAATCTAGTTCAGAGAATAGCTCATCTAAGTCACTGTTGGAATTGGAAATTGATCTTTAATGGTAACCATGTTTAAGATGCGATAATTGACACAGGGTCGCCATGGGCCATTTTTTTTCTTCACTAATAGAATAAGATAGATAAATGGACTAATGCTTGGGCAGATAGAGACATTAGACAACATCTCTTTAACTAATCACTCGATCCCATTTTGTTGATAATTAGGATAGCAGTATGGACACACATTAATAGGAGAAGTAACTAATAGAATAAGATAGATGAATGGGCTCATGCTTGGGCAGGTAGAGACATTAGACAACATCTCTTTAACTAATCGCTTGATCCCATTTTGTTGCTAATTAGGATAGCAGTATGGACACACATTAATAGGAGAAGTACCTGGAATCAAAAGGATACAATGGTTTATACGTGAAAGTTCTAGAGTCACGTAATCAATTAGTAACTAATCTATCTAATGATGCACAGCAATGTAATAAATAGACAGTGCAAAAAGTAAATGGCACACAGAGATTGGTTACGTAATTTAGCCAAGGCTAAAATCTACAGGGCCTCGCCCAGATAAAGAATGTCACCATGAACAAACCGTACAGCTAGTGCAACTGAACCAACACAATGACCACAACATCAATGCCACACTTTGTAATACTTATAGCAAGTCCAATATCTTGCAGGAACAATTGGAATAACAATTATTGCAACTGGACTAACACGATGACCACAACACCAATGCATCAATTTGCAATATATACCACACCTTGCAATATATACCACACCGTATAGCTATTGCAACTGAACTAACATGATGACCGCAACATCGATGTCATACTTTGCAATACTTACAGTAGGTCCAACACTCTGTAGCAGTACTCTATGCACACAAACCACAATGAGCTCCTCTTGTCTAGAAGAACGTTGTCAAACTCTGCTAACAAACTGCAGAGAGTACAACTCTTTCAAGATCACTCAATAAAACAATAATAAAGAATTCAGTTCTCAATACATTGGATCACTCTTGTATAAATACAATTTTCTTTGCAGCTCCAAGTGATGAAGAAAGCCTTGAACGCCTATGTATATATAGGCTTTAGTCAAAAGACTTTCTATAGCAGAAAAAATTCTAGGCGTTAGGGCACACTGTGCAATGCACTGTGTCGTGTACGGTGAGTACAGTTGATGGGATGACAGATTTTCAAAAATTTGTTTTTTTCCTAGAGCAGTACAAACCTACTGAGCCTTTCCTTTTTCTCTGAATACGAGCAAACTGAAATTTTTATTAAATGAAATGAATAACCTGTTAACTTCTAAAAACAAATCACCATAATTTTGAAATTCTTTCCTTGAAGAATACTTGCAGATTTTCAATAAAAATATTATGAGAAAGAAGCTGATTTTGAACACAAAATATTGAAAGAAAAAATTGTCAAAGGAAATATTTTGAAAACATTCTATACAGTTCAAACAACCTTTTGAAAACATTCCTTTTTCTGAGACCAAGCAGAATATCATAATAATACGCAACAGCTACTAATTTCTAAAACAGACATAGAGATCCAATATTCTGTTTTCCAAAACACACAGTATTAAAGAATATTTTTGTTTCCAAAACTGATTTAGCATTTCAAGAACAGTTTTTGTAAGTGAGACAATATCACAGAATTTTGAGTATATTAAATTGAAACAATTTATCATAATTTCAAAAACTTGCTAAGGGAAAATTTCGGAAACATTCCATGTGATTTAAAAACAGTTCCAACGGAAATAAAAGAAAGCCCACCATTTTCATTTCTACAAGATTCCAGATTCTAAAATCCAATAGCTACTCATAATATTCAGTTTCTAAAATCCAATATCAGTTGTATGAAATATTCCACAACCATGTTATTTCCAGAACGATGCAAAGATCAGAAGTTTGTTGAGATCTGATTTTGCAAACATTCCATAAGTTTTAAAATCTGATTTAACTGTTATTTTCCAACTAGGAAATATGCAATATTTCAGCACGCAATCTTTCAGTTTCTAAAAACCAATATGCAATATATTAGCTTACAATATTCAATTTTTAAAATCACAATATTCCAGCAGTATGTAATATTCAGTTTAAAAAAAAAAAAAAAAAAAAAACTAATACCAGCAATACTCAGTTTTTCCATAATAGTAATATTTTGATTTCTATCATCATTAAATATTCTACAAGGTTAATATTATTTTCAAAATATTAGTAGCACTAAAATGAGAAGTACCATTTCCAGAATGTTAACAGTATGTCCAGAATATATGAATGCTAATTTAATAAGACATGTCAGCACCAAACATGCCAACTCATATTTGAAAATTGTCATGTCACATATGAAGTGGTATTTTCCTAACAGTACGCCATGTTCGCGATAGAGATCGAGGGGCAACAAACAGATTCGGCTAGATGTAAGAGAGAAAGCAGATCTAATTGTAGTGTAGTTGGAAATAGGGGTTGCAATGTGTCATTGGTTGAAGTTGGACAATTCACCAAAGTTGAAATTTGGAAATATGCAGCGATAGTATCTGTGTTGGTGAGATGTTTAAGCTAGGTGAATGAAAGTTGTGTGAAGGCATGTGTGTGATACCCTGAAATTTAATCATAAAACCCATGTGGTTGAATTCCATGGAAAAGGACTTGTAAAAAATGATGGGCTCCAAACTTGCAAGCCATTACATACCCAAAACCCATGTCCACACCATAAAGAGGAAGCAAGAAAAAGTCAACATTGCAAGTGTATTAGCCCATACAGAGAGGGATGATTGGATGAAGGTTTGTACACACCAAGGATTCTCAATTGCCCACTGTAACCTTTAGCTGCTTGGTGGGTTCACAATGAAGCCCAAAAACTCAAAAATTCTTGTATGCAAAAAAATTGTAAGTGGACCCACTATCTACCAATACAACAACATGGTTACCACGAATCGTGGCCTCTAACCGTAGAGTTTGTGGTGCCACATGGCCAGCAAAGGCATGTAAGCTAATCGATGGGTTAGCACTATCTATAAAAGCCTTGGAACGCTCGGCAGGTGGTGACAGATCCATTGAAACCTTTGGCAAGTCGCTATCTGATTGAGAGTAGTTATCTAAAGGGTCATTGTCATCAACTAAGAGACACAAGAATTGGCGAGTCTTACACTTTTCACCTGGAGTAAATTGTTCAACATGGTTGAAGCACAATCCTTTTTCTTGGCAAGTCATCATCTTCACGGGTGAAAGACGACATATAGGTAAAGGAGTCTTCAAACTCAGAAGAGCAAGCTACTTAATTAGGGCTAGTGATTGGAAAGTAGGAAGTTGAACTAGTGAAGGTGTAGGCCGTGAGGTAGAAAATTTGGTGAAGACGAGCAAACAACAACTAGTTTGTCTTCAACAAGTCTTGCCATGTCCATGGCATCATGTAGAGTCGGAGGCTTTAACAGGTACTATTCACGTTCAATATTGTTGCCAAGGTCGCATAAGAAACAATTCAACAGGTCTTGGTTGGTTAAGCCAGTGGTACGCATTAAGATGGCTTCAAATTCGGCCATATATACAACCATTGTCAAAGTCCATTTTAATTTGAACAAGGCAGCCTCATGATTGTGGAAGGATGACAATCCAAAGCACGATTCTAAATCATGAGCAAATCAGCCCAGGTCGTGATCTGGTTGGTCATAAAAAGCCAATGGAACCATTGTAACACATCCCCAAACATGTAGAAGGAAGCAATTGATAAGCGTTAGCATGCTGGAATATTATGGTAAAGGAAAAAAAGTGTTCAATCTGGAAAAGCCAACACCAGGGATTGTCGCTTGAGAAGATGGGAATTTCCAGCTTAGGAAGATGTAGTGAACCAAATTGGTTTTGATGGTGGGGGCTGGATGGAAGAATGGGCGATGTAGAAGCAAGGATGGTAGTGTGGTGATGTTGGATGGTGGATAACGACGAAGGGGATGGAGTGCGTAGTAAGGGCACATGCAGAGGATGCTTCTCAATGCAGGTAAGGCAATGGAGCAACTCAGAGATGGATTTTTGTATGCCCTCACTGATGGAAAAACTCTTCGCAATAACATCAAAGTGTTGTTGGACCATAACAACTAGAGAATCAGTCTTTGTTGCAACTGTTTCGCACTGATTTATCTTGTCCTAAAGTTAAGAAATGTTTTCCTCCAAGGATTCATATCAACTTTCCATTTCTTCTACCATCAGAGATTCAACAAAAGCACCAAATTATTGCAGCCTTTTAATTTTAATGAGATCAGTAAGTGATTAAGAAAAACAAGGGAAGAAAGAACAGAGGAAGATGAGGCGAAATAAGGAGAATAAGGAAGTTAAAAGAATAATGATCTGCTGCACCACTTGCAGCTTCCATTCCTTTCTATAAAACAAAAAACTAATAAAATTATAACAGATTGATGACATAGTAATTCCAATAACTTTCTACTAGGGATCATAACCTCACAAGAGTCATAACTAGCTACCCATTTTCTTTTAGACATAATCTGATTTTGCTAGTTTTTTGGACTGACGTGAGGACCTCCTGTGTCCTACATCACAAGATGTTGATGAATTGTTCAAACCGTTTTCTGTGCATGCAACAATGTCTGTCCTGCACATTTCACCATTCCCTTTAAGGTACTCCATAGTAGACTTGCTCGCCGTTGATTCCCTGGAATCAGGCCGTGGCTGTAGATGCAATATCTCCATACCAGCAGCACTTGGCTCTATCATAACTGTGTTTGAAGAAGGTTTACAAGTGTTTCTCTTCCTTGTTGAGGCCATTCTAGAGTTTCTAGAACTAATGTCAAAAAAATGACTGGCATCTGGAAACAAACTCAGGGTTTAGAATTTATGATTTACCATTAAAAATGGATGAAAGCCTTCTAAACCCGAATTCTAAACCTCTAAGTGGTTATATACAATCTTAAACCCTGGGTAGACCTCACCTTCATGAACAAATTGTAAACAAAATGAGCTTTAAAAATCCGGATAAAATTGAACAAGAAATGGTCAAATAGGGAGAAATTACCTGACCCAGTAAGCTAATGGCGTAGCAATCGTGCCCCAATTCTGAGAAAAATGGAAGCCAGTGAACTGCCCAGCACCAACCGGCATGGAAGCTGCCATGAACAAAAACTAAAGGTGGGTTTTTCGAAGTGGGCCTTTCATTATCTGGGTGTTTTCGGATACCCTTTTGGAAGATGACTTCCATCTTTAAACCAGACGGAAGCTCATGAAAAAGACGCGATTGGTGTTGTTTTAGCTGGAATGGGACTCTCATTTTGTGAGATTTGTCGAGAATTGCTAGCGTTTTAAAGGAATTTTTGGAGGAATTGTTAAAGTTCATGCGAAGAACAAAAGAATTGCAGTGAATCGAAAGAGAGGCAGCCATCGCTAGGAGAGATAGTGGGGGTGGGTTTTCCAGATTTTTTACTGGAACGTAATCATATTGCGAGCCGCGGTCTTTTATTTTTATTTTCATCTTTATTTTTATTTATGTTATTTGAATCGGTATGAATCACACGATCGGTCGACTCGCGATTTGAAACGGAAAGGGTGAAGGGCCCACCGGTTTTTCTTTTTTTATTTTTTTAATTTGTTCAGCACCATGCACGGCATTAACAGCTCAATTAATAAAATTAAGTTACTTTTAAAATAAGTAAAAATAAAAATAAAAATAAAACAATACTATATTATGTAAAATACAAAATAATCACAAAAAATTAAAGATATTTTTTAAAATAAAAAAGATTAGGTAATGGAGCTATAAGAAGGAGAAAAATAATAAAAAATGGAGAATAAAGGAAAAAAAATGTTAATAACTTAAATTTAACATTTTGGTAGGATTTGAGTTATCTAATAATAGAAATAGTAATTTATGGTTGCACTTGATTTTGATGTCATTTTGTTAATTACCCTGTAAAGAACTAAGAGTAAAAATAATCTTTTCCTTTTTAATGTGTGCAACACAAAAATCATAAGTGTTTCATTGGTGCTTATGATATGATTGAATTAATTTTAAAGAATAAGATCAAATTAGATTAAATAATGTAAAAAAAAATTAAAAATAAAGCAAATTTAGTGTAATACAGACAATTATAAAAAAAAAAATTTTAAGAATAATGAAGAATTAGAACAAAAAATTAAAAATTAAAAAATTATTATTTTTAATAGTCAATTCCATTAAAAAAAAAGTTAGATTGAATGATCTCATGGAATAGGGTTTGAAGGTTTACAAGAAAAAATTTTAACCAAACAACTTTGCTTGGGATGGGAGATACAGTTGGATGTTTTCCAATAATGGGTACTGTGGCTGGTCATACCCAACTTGTTTTAAAGTCAGTCATATAATGAAATAGCTATCAAATCAAAATCTATAGCAATAAAATTAAGTTGCATTTTTGCACTCAATTCAAAATTAGATTTTAAAAAGTTAAAATATAATATTATTTTTAGTTAAGTTATAGTTTATAAATTTATGATTGATATTATATTCAATATTTAAAAACAAGAAAACTTTGTTTGGTCTACTTAAAAGTTAAAACAAATTAAGTTAAAAAGTTTATGTGGGTCTCATAAGTACCAAAAACTGAAAAAAAAAACTATTTTTAAAAATAAGTCATTTTTAACCCTTTTTTTTCTAAAATTAGCTTTTAAATTTCATCGAACTGAAAACTTATTACAATTGTTTTTTACTTTGTTTAGCTAAAAAATTTGTATTTAAAATGATGTCAAACCAACATTAAATTTTAGAAAAAAAAAAACCCTTTTCATTAAGATTACAAAGGTTACTACTGTAAAACCCAAATGAAGGAAACTCTGTAAGTGTGATTTTTTCTATTCTAAGTGTTCAAATTCGAGACCTTTGGTTAAGAAACATTGAGTCTCATTCACTAAACTAAATTTTTACTAGTAACTGTAGAATTTCTTTGTATTGATGATTTATATGCAAAGAAATGTTCATCTTAAGTAATGCATTCATTTTCATTTTCTTCCACAAGACAAAAATGTATATGCAAGTTGATTTATTTATAAAAAAAGAAGAAACGAAAAGAAAAAGTCAAAGTCTTTGAGTGTGAAACACATTTTTGAGAAGAACATTTCTCCACCTCTCTATTTTCTAACTAAATCATCTCATTTTTTATTACTCTAATTTTTTTTTTAATTTGTATGGAAACTTGTTCATGGCTGTTTACGTGACAAAGTCATCTTGATTGGGCGTGGTATATTGTCTAACTCCTTTTGTCCCTTTTGGAATGACTTATATTTAATTTTACAATAATGTCTTATGCTAATTTATATATGTGTAATGTGTTATTAAGTTTTTTAAATGACGCTTTGTTTTTCAAAGTATCATGAATACGAAAAAGTAGTTATTATTTGTTTGATCAGGGCCTATGGGTAAGTAGAGTATGATAACTTACAGCATTCCATATTATACTCTAACCATACATGATACAAAATACATGAGATCTTTAGTTGCCACATATGACATTTTTGGTAAAGAATATGCCACCCTTTTGAGCAATGAAATGCTCAAACAAATCATGAGGTTAACATGCTACATTGGCACTGAAAATATGTGAGTCACTTGACTAGTTAACAGACTTTAATGCAACAAGGTAATTAAGAAGAAAATACAATAAAAGAAATAACACACATATATGTTTACGCAGTTCAGCCAATATGCCTACGTCTGCGGGGCCTCACCCAATGCAAAAGATTTCAAATCTTTTCAAGGTACATTCCTAAACAGCATAAACATGCACACATGCCAAACCTAGACGTGAGGGGTGTTGTTGAACTCTGCAAAGAGCAGCTTCAGATTCACTGTTGCAGAGCGCACAAACAACCTTTGAACACTCAATAAACTGATGTACTAATCTCAATAATTGCTCTTGATTTTCAATACAAAGATATGTAGATGTAAAGCACTCTATTCAAATCGATTCTAAGTGATAATTTTGTCTTCAGTCGATTTCCTTTATATAGACTATCAAGCAGAACAAAACTTTGATAGAAATGAGATTTTGGATTCACTGTGCAATCCACTATGATATTCGACTGTGAACACAGTCTGTAGATTTCCAGCAATCTCGTTCTTTCTAGAAGTAGCAAAAACCAATATGATCATTCCTTTTTCTTGACCACCAGCAAGCAGAGAACCTCTTTGAAAGGAAAGGATATCCTGCTGATTTTTAAAAACAAATTTCTATAATCTTTGAAATCTTAATCTTGAAAGAAACTTGTAGTATTATAGAGTATGGCAGTTGCAATTTTCCAAAATACAAGATATGGTATAAAATCTGATTCATATGTTTGCAAAGGAAATGATTTGGAAACATTCTAAAGGGATTGAAAATCTTTGCAAACGATCTTTGTACTAAAACTAGAAACTGGAACCCCATGATGAATAAGGGAAAGAGAACAAAGCACAACGGATATTATTTCTAAAAGCAATCCTAGTATTCTATTTTCCATAAATAATAGTTGCTAAAACAAAGAATATGTCATAAGGATTTGAGCACCAAACATGCCAATTTAAAAACATGATTCCTATTATACGTGATTCCTAACAATCTCCTCTTTTGGCATTGTTTGGTGTAAAATATATATAAAAATAATATTACCAAAAATAATTCAGCTAGCAGAGACGAGACAAAAAAGCTAGTAGATATTATTAACAAAAAAATCCAAACAGATATTAGTTAAACAAAAAGACAAATTGCAAACATACTGGCACGCTAAAAAAAAACTAACTAAACTAAACTACCTAAACTGATCTAGCTGATCTACCTAACATAAACCATCTCCCCCTTTTTGGCCAAACAATGTCAAACATGAGCATCATTCGCAAACTGACGGAGAATGGACTGGATATGATGTTGTTCTGCAGTAATGAAGGCAAGATGCGCCTTGAGATAGCTGATGTAGCTGATGTAGCTTGCTGATCTAGAAAGGCTGCAGGGGCATTTGACAAGGTGGTGAATTGAGGAGGTGATTGTCACTCCCCCTAAATATTAGGCCGATCAGTGTCATCAAGAAGCTTTTGAATAAGACAAATCTCCCCCTGAGAGTGTTCGGTCGGTTTGAGGGATGGACAGATTGTACTTCTGTACCAAGTACACGGTAATGGTATAGGGGAGCAACAACTTGTTGTAATTGGAGGAGGATTCAATAGTCTTGACTATGTAGTCAAATATGATTTATCCCAAATTAATGGGATAACCGGTGCTGATGACATAGAGAAGAAGGGCACAATCATGGTACACAGTGAAATTATGGGAGGAAGGAAGCTAAACAGCAGTGGAGATTCAGAAAAGGAGATAGTGTTTAATGGTGAGACAAGCAACTTTGAGGCTTTCAGAGCCAGGCCAGACATGTTTTGGAGTCATCGGTGAGGACTTTGGCTACCTCATCAATATCACCATCAATACCAAGAGGTCGGAGGGGATCACTGTAATATCTCGAAAAATTTTATATGAAATTTTTATTTTTACTTAGAATATTATACAAAAATTGATGAATGAAAAATTTGGCAAGTCCTAGTTACTCAAGTGAGGAATAAAAATCAATTTAGTAGATTTTTGAAAGAAAATATATGAAAATAATGTATAAAATGGGATATCATGGTAAAAAAATACAAGGATATGTGGAATTTTTTTATGAAATTAGGATTAGAAAGTCAATTGGGGTCGAGATGTGAAAAAAATCGGAAAAGAAAGCAAGAAATAGGGTTGAAAAATCAAAAACAAACTCAAAATGCTGTGAACCGTAGATTTGTAATCTGGATTAGCATCCTACGGCCAAAATCAGGTCCGCACGTATGTACTAGAGCACCAAATTAGCCAAATCGAACGACCAGAAATTCGCATGTATAACTCGAGGAATATCAAACGGGCAGAGAGAGTTTCATTGATTGCGAAATCGGACCGCACACGGTGATCGAGGACGATCGGACGATCCAGATCGAGGCGCTCTGGGATAATCACGAACGAACACTACGGTCGAGGAAATCGGACGGTGCAGACGTAGTTCGTTGATCGCGAATAGTGAGGCGCTCGAGAACAATCCAATGGCCGAGATCTCATCCACACGATCCAACAGTCGACGTTGCACGCGCCAAAATGAGTTCGCAATCCAGTATTGCAATCGAGGCATATCCGACGGACCAGATAAACGAATCCGATCCATCACGAAACGAACGCTGTGATCAATGCAAATCGGACGTACCAGATTCACGCATCTCAATCGATCTGAGATCCAAATGCTTGATTCGAGGATGATCTAACGCTCCTTATCTGAGGCTCCAAAAATACGTTAAAAATAATAAAAAATACGAAAAAATATCCAAAAAATCTAAAAAATAGTTTCTAAATTCCGAAGAATATTTCTAAAATCCAGAAAAATTTTGAAAAATACTCTTTTTGCTCCAAAAAATAGAAACTACGAAATTTGGTAGAATTAGAGAGTTTTATTCATATAAGGACACAAAATCTTCTAATTTTCTCTCTTGAAAAATTTATATAAACCCCCCTAAGCCCCCAATTTCATTCATTCCAAATAATAAGAGTTGAATGCTCCTCTTGTTTTCTCAAAGCCTTGTTCTTGGCACCTCTCATCTTCCTTTCTTGTGTGTGTGAGAAGCTCTCGAATTGGGTGATCTTCGTACGTGGGAGAATTGTTGCAGAAATTCTGAAAGAAAGCGTTACAAGGTGGAAGTGATTTCTAGAACACCCTTCTTTTCTTATTTGAATTCATGGCATGATCATTATTTGTGTGGTTTTTACTGAATGCAAAGATTTTCAACTTCAGTTCAAGAATTTTTAATGCTTATTTCAGTATTTCAGTTTTGATTCATGTTTGAGCAATCATATCATCCATGCCATGTATTATCATGCGTAGGCTTTTAAATTAAAGTATGATGCATATTTTATGAGTGTTTCATGAATTGATTTTGTATGTTCTGAATTTTAGTTTAATTTCATATTCTAAAATTTATTTTATCTTGATATGAGAATTAAACAAAGACGATGAAGATAATAACCACGTACCATCATAGTGGTCATGGCGACACTATGGATGTTCTTTTCATATGAGTTAGGTCATATGGTTTTCAGACCTAAGTACTTGAGGGTTGTGTACCACTAGTGGGTCACCATGTGTAACAGGTTGATGCCGACACATGCCAGTAACGTGTTGATGCCGAGTGGGCCCTATTTACTTAGTAAAGAACATCAAGGGATTAAAGGCCACTCGACTTAAACAAATTGTTGTTTGAAACGCCTAATGTTTGCAAGTGTTTGAATTATGATTGTGTTATGAGTTTGAATATGAAAGATGGTTGTTTGAAAATGATCCACTGGGCTATGTGCTCACTCATTCCTATCTTATTTTTCAAGAACATGAAATATATGAATCAGTTGAATATGGATAGGTCTTTTTGTAAGTTTTTGCCTTATTCTTATTATTTTTAGAATTTTTAGGGCATGTTGCCCATAGTTTTTATGTTTTTCTACTGAAAAGTATTTTCGAAGACTTTCGCTATAATTTTTAGTTTTTTTAAAGAGTTTAGTACTCTCAATTTCTATTATGAATAAAATAGTTTGAATTTCATTATCTCTTTTAACTTGCCTTGATTTTATTGAAAAGTTATGTATTCTTGAATTTTGTACAAAGGCCTGAGATATTGAAAAGAAAAGAACAAGTGTGTCTCGCTTGTAATATAGCACCGGCCCGACCTGCCATTTGTTAAGTCCACTGTCAAGAGAACGGTGGCAATGTACATTGCTTAAGAGATACGGGGGTTGGGGTGTTACAATCACATTCTACCCTCGAAAACCAAAGAAATTGTTAAGTGCAGAGGGATAAAATGACACAACATTCCCTTGGACATAGTTAACATGATACCATGGGGAGGAAAGAAGAGCAATTTCAGTAGATAAGTTGGCATAGAATTCTCGAATAAGAGTGGGTGAAAAATAAGAGCGACATGTGATAGATTGCATCAATTGCTAAGAATCCAATAGGGAGGCAATCCCAACTTTTACAAAATCCTATCGATGAATGACCTGTTTGACAAGGAAGGATTTGTGTTTGAGTTGGGACCACAAGGTTTTCTTGTTGACATCAAAGAACAGTGGAGAGTGAGCATCAGATGCTCAAATAGTGGTGCCACGGCTGGACCTTGGGACTGAGGCTCGCATAGATGGGCCTAGAATAGGTGATGGAACAAAATTGTGGACAAAGGGACCAAGTGCAGGAGATGAAGCAGAGGGGTTGAGAACAGGTGATGAAGTAGTGGCTCAAACAAAGGGTCCTAGAGTAGGGGATGGAACAGAGTCGCGTATAGGGATGGTTTTTCTGGCTAAAATTTTGGTTCGAGAACTTCTAAGAGGATGGATTTTAGGTGAGGCAGTGGGAACCGTGGTGGTTGGAGGAGGTAAATCATGTGAAGGTGGTGGATTTGCGGTAGGAGTAACATGTTCGGTTGAAGGTGCAGAAACAGGGGAAGAGGTGTGAGCAGGAGATGAATCAGAGGAACGATAAGATGAGAGACATTTACTTTTGCGAGCACAGTGAAATGTCGGTAAAGTTTTGGTGCGAGGGGGATGAGCCATCTGAACCAGCACGTTGGCAAGAACAACATCATCATCAGTGGAATCAGAGTCAATGATCAACAGCAGTGGGCGAATAGACTTGCAAGCCAGAGTTTTGAACCATGCAAGTTCTCAGTCCAAACTCATCATAATAACAGACAGGAGGAGCTGAGTGGCGATCGAACAACGATTGCGAGAAAACTATAATGAAGACAAGAAGAAGAAGATACGTTTTTGTAGCAACTAAAGTGTAACACCCCGCCTCCCGTGCCTGGGCCCACGTCATCAGACGGTATATTTTTCTTCCTCAATATTTGTTGGGCCGCCTGAGAGGCGGGCCCGTGCTATGTGATCTTTTTTCTGTTTTCTTTTTCATATCCATGAGATATCCTGTGCATATTAATTTATATACAAAAAATCTATGATGCCATGAAATAAAATAAATCTTTTATTATTTAGTAGAAAAATTCAGGGGTAATAATTTAGCTTTTGTTACAACGAAATGAAATAAATAAATAAATTTGGGCCCATATGCCCTACAATGCAATTAAATAAAGATTCTTACATATTAAAAACTCTCATGCAGCCTTGATAATTAAATTTCTAAAATATTAAAAATAAAGGCTGAGCTATAAAGCCCAGTGAATCATCTCAATTATTTAATTCATTATTTTGACAAAATAAAACATGTATAACAAGCACTTATAAGGAATTAAGTGACTCAACCAATTTATTATTTATATTGTCATTAAAGATTGAAAGGATACTCCCTAGTATTTTCATTCCTTAGGAAAAAAGCTACTATACTGAAGTCAGACCCACAGAATTGAGATAAGATTAACTTCGAACCCTCTATTCCTCATAACCCTTGATTGGAATACTCACGAAGAACATCCGCCCTTGTGCCGGTACGTGGTTAAGATCTTTACTTAATCTTATATTAAATGTAAGACCATAACAAATAATTATTTAAACATAATTTAAAAATTCCAACGGTATAACATTACACCACAAATCAATATTTAAAAATAAAGTAGGAATGATGACTTTTGATTTCTAATGTAAAATATCGTACAAGATGCAACTATAGAGCATACTTTCTCAATCATGAACAATATAATAATTTAAGTGCATATATTAAAAAGGTATGTAAACAAAAAACTAAACTTACTCTACAAGCAAGCCTTATTTGAATCAAAATAATAAATTAAAAAGTAAAAATCATTTCATCTCAAGATTGTTTCCTTCTGAACCTTTTTTAGATCTTTCCTGCTTGCTTGCACTAAACTTGTGTAGCACGCCGTTGCTACTATTTCGATGGCTGTAGAATAGTCAAGAAAAGAAAAGGGGCTAAAGATGTCAAGAAGGAGGCAGAGAGTGAGCAAGAGGAATCTTATTAGCTCTTGCTTTGGGATGAAAAAAAATGAAGAGGGAGAGAGGTTTATATAGGGTCTTTTGGGGGCGAGACTTGTAATTTTTGAGCATTCTTTATATGAAAAATTTTTATTTTTATTAGATCTTGGCGACTCCAAAATAAAACCACAGATTTTAGGGTTTCGGAGATTTTTTCATAATTTGTTTGGATTTTTTTTTAATTTTTCCTTTTTTCCATTTTTTCTCAGTTTTTCGCATTTCTTTCTTTTCTTTTCCTTTTTTTTTGCGTTGGCCCAACGCAATTTCGTGCGGGCCTAGGCCCATGCACCCCTTTGTTTTGTTTTTTTATAACTATATATATATATATATATATATATATATATATATATATATATATATATATATATATATATATATAAAAGTATATGTATATTTTTTTTTCTTCTTTCTCTTTTTTTTCCCTACATTTATAAATACCCATAACTAACCATTATTATTATTATTATTATTATTATTATAATTATTATAATTATTATTATTGTATCTAATCATTTAAACAAGTTTATATTTATAAATTTTCACACATATATACAATTACACATTGTTAAAACATACACATACTTATAAATACACCACATGTATATATATTTATATTCATTTTATATGTTTTAATGTTGCATTAAAATATATTTCATTTTTCTTACTGCCTTAATATACATAATTTATGTAACAAAATATTAATAATTCCTCAAAGTTTTATTTTCTCAAATTTCGTACAAAATATTCAAGTGTTACATGAAGGGTGGAGAAACTGTGATTACAATACAGTAAACAGGACAGGTTTTTAAAAACAAGAATTGGGACATTAATGGAGGAGACATTGAAGGGTTAGAGATGGGAAGATGGAACGGTACGGCAGTCATTGAGCCTATTGAAGATGTACAACCCAAAAAATAAGAAGAAACGAAAAAGAATTAAAACAAAAATTAAATATAGATATGTGTATAGATGTAGTAGAATGATAGACATTAAAATAGAATTACCTTATGCAAATGCCCAAAGAGGCACGCAATTGTTTGAAGCGAACAACATCAAAAGGTTTGGTGAAAATGCCTACTAACTGATATTTAGTTATCACATGCTTTAAGATAATTGTTTTGTCTTCAATCAGTTCTCTAATAAAGTGGTGCCTGATATCTATGTGTTTAGTTCTAGAGTGTTGAACAAGATTTTTTGAGATATGAATGACGCTTTTATTGTCGCAGTACAAAATCACGCTTTCGTGGGTATTACCATAATCTGCAAGCATTTTCTTCATCCAAATAAGCTATACAAAGCAGCTGCTAGCTGCAATATATTCAACTTTAGGGGTAGATAGGGATATACTATTTTATTTTTTGCTTATCTATGCAACTAAATTATTCTCAACATAGAAGCATTAGCCTGTAGTGTTTTCTCTGTCCTTAATGCTTCCAACCCAGTCAGTGTCACCGAATCCTACAAGGTCTAGGTTACTATCTCTAGACAACCATATCCCATAATTCGTGGTGCCACTGACATATCTAATGATACGTTTAACTACTGCTAGATTAGATTCTTTGGGATCTGTTTGGTGTCTCGCACTAAAACTAAGGTCTGGCCTACTAGCAGTTAAGTACAGAAGACTGTCTATCATACTTCTATACAAGCTTTGATCTACATCTTTGCCATCTATGTCTTTTGACACTTTAGTGCTTGTACTCATAGGGGTTTGCATGTGCTTAGCATTTCTCAATCCAAACTTTTTGACAATATTTCGAGCATATTTGGTTTGAGAAACAAACGTATCTTCAATGCTTTGTTTGATTTGCAATCCAAGAAAGTAACTTAATTCCCCCACTATGCTCATTTCAAACTCATCCTTCATTAACTTAGCAAATTTGTTAGAAAGTTTAGGTGAAGAGGATCTAAAGACTATATCGTCAATATATATTTGAGCTACGACTAAATGTTTATCAAGAAATTTTAAAAAGAGAGTTTTGTCTACTGTACCTCTAGAGAATCCTTTGTTGACGAGAAAGGTTGTAAAACGTTCGTACCACGCACAAGGTGTTTGTTTCATACCATGAAGAGTTTTCTTAAGTATATAGACATGATGTGGCTGTCCATGGTCTTCAAATCCCTTACGTTGTTCAATAAAAACTTCTTCATTTACATACCCATTAAGGAATGCACTCTTTACATCCATCTTCTGAAATTTGAATTTTCAAGCACATGCAATAGCCAAAAGAATTAGAATAGATTCCAATCGTGCTACGAGAGCAAATGTTTCATCGAAGTCAATTCCTTCAATTTGGGTATATCCTTGAGCAACCAAGCGAGCCTTATTTCTTGTCATTTTCTCATGCTCATTAGATTTGTTTTTTAATATCCACTTTGTTTCAATTACATTTACCTTAGAAGGTTTGGGAACTAATTCCCATACTTGTTTTCTCCCAAACTGTTCTAGTTCTTCTTGCATAACAACAATCTAGTTTTCATCAAGTAGAGCTTCCTTGAAGTTTTTAGGCTTAATCATTGAAGTAAAACAAGAAAATCTCACCATCTCTCGATAGTTTTTTGCGTTATATATTTCTTGGTTGTCTTCCTTGATTCAGGTCACCAATTATTAGATTAAAAGGGTGGTTTAGTCGAACCCTAGATGAAGGTTCTTTGATTTGGTCGTTTTCTGCGTTTTTTGGGTTGTCTGTGTTATCCTTAGTTTCAATGCCTATTGTGATAGTTGATCTATCAGTTTCTTCTGTAATTTCTGGGTCGCTTTCCAACTGAAGTGCTTCAGCCTGTCTGTCAATTTTGACTTGTTTTTCCTTCTCATAATCACGCATAGTGACATTAATGGACTCAATTATGCATTGAGTTCAATTATTGTATACTCAGTAGGCCTTACGGTTTGAGGCATAACCAAAGAAGATTCTTTCATCGCTTTTTGCATCAAATTTTTTTAGCTGTTCCCTATCATTCAAGATATAACAAATGCTTCCAAAAATGTAAAAACAACTTACAATGGTTTTTCTTCCTTTCCATAGTTCATATGGCATTTGTGTTGATATTGGTCGAAGGTAAACTCTGTTAATGGTGTAGGCTGCAGTGTTGACAGTTTCAGACCAAAATTTTGTTGGTAGACTTGCAGCTTGAAGCATTACTCTCGCCATTTCCTGAAGACTGCGATTCTTCCTCTCAACAACTCTATGTTGCTGTGGAGTCTTTGGAGTTGGGAATTCATGGTGAATACCGAGTTTATTGTAGAAATTCGTGAAGTTCTGATTTTCAAGTTATCTTCCATGATCACCTCTAATTTTCTGTATGTTGATCCCTTTTTTATTCTGCAACCTTTTACACAGATTTATAAAATTTTCAAACATTTATGATTTCTCCCTGAGAAAGTTTACCCGAGTGAATCATAAGAAGTTATCTACATAAATGTACACATACCGTTTACGCCCAATACTTTTTGTTTACATTGGCCTGAACAAATCCATATGGATCAGCTCGAGAATTCTCAACATAGTGGTAAACTGAACAGGGGAATGTTTTGTTTTCTTTTGTTTGCCTAGTTGGCATGGTCCATAGACTGCAACTTGTGCAGAATTGAATCTTGGAAGGCCATGAACTGCTCCAATAGTACTGATATTCTTCAAAGTCTTGAAGTTTACATAACCCAGTTTCTGGTGCCAGATTTCAAGCGAGTTCAGAATAGAGTTGTGACACTGCTTTAACAAGGTCAAGAGGTTCTTTTCAACTTGATAGCAATTGTCAGCGATGCATATTCCCTTCATTATTGATGTTCATGAGTTGTCTACTATACGACATCCATCCTTGGTGAAATTTACAAACAATTATTCATTACATAGTTGATTGATACTTATTAGGTTGGCTTTCAAACCTTCAACATACAGAACATCTCTTAGCTTGGGTGGACCGACAACGTTCAATGTTCCTCTGCCAATAACCTTTCCTTTTTCCCCGTCACCAAAAGTAACATGACCATCTTCTCCTGCACAAAATGAAGTCAGAAAGTGTTTCTACCTGTCCAGATACCATGCTTCATCAGAATAAGCAAATAGTGTAGTATGAGCAACAAATGCTTTGTTCTGTCTTTTGGGTACTCATTTTTGTACATGATTGGCTTTTTTCTTTCGGCTATTCTGCAAGATATTTCTATGTAGGTTGTGGTGTTGTTTCCACGTATGACCTACCTTGTTATAGTAGTAGCAAGTAGGAACTTTGGCTGCCCTTTTTTGCTCCGGTGCAATGATTCTTTTCTTTGGGTTTTGGAAGGAGTTTTGATTTGTACTAGTTACCGTGCTGAGGTTTGGCTTTGTAACCAAGTCCCCTTCGATCTCCTGAATTTTTCCTCATGTCCAAGATCTCATTCAACTTCGCCTTTCCAGTATTGAAGCGTTGAAGTGTCTATTCAGCAGATTTCAATTTGAGTTTCAGTTGATCAATTACTCTTTCTTTTTCGTGGATTGTGTCTTCTTGCTTCTTAACAGTCTCCTTCATATTAAGAACCTTCTCTTCCAGTGTTTTATTCGTTGTGCCAACCTACAACCATTTTGCATACATGAGTTCATAAGTATTTCTAAAATCTTTTGAACTTACCTCGTCATCATCGCTGCCAGATTCATGAATGTTAGCAGTTGCAGAATTTTCAGAAGATTCGTATTCGATAGGAGCTATGAATGCTACAAAGTTACTTGTGATTCTTTCTTTTTTGTCTTGACTATTTTTTGACTCATCACTCCATGTAACATTCATGGATTTCTTCTTGAGAGTGTTCGCTCATTCGACCTATATATGTCCCATGCCTCCACATTCATAGCATTTGATGTTTCTGGAATGGTTGTCAGATTCTTTCATTGGTTTTTGGTTTTCGAATCTGCTTCTTTGAAATGAGTTCTGTTTCTCGTGCTTCTTTAGAAATTTTGTGAAGTTCTAAGTGATCATAGCTATCTTGTCCTCCTTGTCCATCGTGTTTACTTTTGCTTGAAGTGCAACGCCCTTATCTGGTTTCGGAGATAAACTCATTTCATATATCTGCAAGGATCCCATGAGTTCATAAAATCACATCTTGGTAAGATCTTTGGCTTCTTCAATGGCTATAACTTTTGCCGCAAATCTCAAAGGCAAGGACCTTAATGTTTTTCTCACAAGTTTTTCATCTGAATATTTCTTTCCAAGTTGAAAGGCTTGATTGGCCATGTCTCGCAACTTACTGTTAAAGCTGGAAATGCTTTCGTGATCTTCCATCTTTAGTAGCTCAAACTGGGATGCCAATGATTGAAGTTTAGATATGCGCACAACATTTGTTTCTTCATGAACTATTTGTAATGCATCTCAGACGTCTTTTGCATATTCACATGCAGATATTAGCTTGAACTGTTTAGTGTCAACAACATTGAAAATGGTGTTGAGTGCTTTTGAGTTTGCAAGAAGCATTCTTCGTTCTTTCTCAGACCATTCAATTTTTGGTTTGACACCAGAAAAATTATCTGTTGTTGGTTCCATCCAGCCATTTTCAATAACCCTCCAGGCATATTCATCCAATGAATGAATGAAAATGTTCATCTTGGTCTTTCAATATACATAGTTTACTTCCTCAAGAAGTGGTGGTCTAGTGATAGATCCACCTTCCTTGAGATGATGTCAGATGGTAGTGGAGTGACTCATCATTCTTGTAGTGGATCTAACCTGTCAAGTTTAAGGCTACAAGGAAATAGCTAACTCGCTCTGATAACAATTGAAAGAATGTGAGTTACTTGACTAGTTAACAGACTGTTAATGCAGCAAGGTAATTGAGAAGAAAATGCAACAGAGGAAATGACACACATATATGTTTACATGGTTCAACCAATATGCCTACATCTACAGGCCCTCGCCCAGTGCAAAAAATTCCACTAATCTTTTCAAGGTACACTGCTAAACAACATAAACACACACAGATGTGAAGGGTCTTGTTGAACTCTGCAAAGAATAGTTTTAGATTCATTGTTACAAAGAACACGAACACCCTTTGATCACTCAATAGACTGATGTACTAATCTCAATAATTGTTCTTAATTTTCAATAGATATATATATATATATATATATAAAGCATTCTATTCAAATCAATTCTAAGTGATAATTTTGTCTTCAGTCGATTTTCTTTATGTAGACTGCCAAACAAAATAAAACATTGACAGAAATGAGATTTTGGGTTTACTATGCAATCTACAGTGATATTCGACTATGAACACAGTCTGCAGATTTCCAACAATTTGTTCTTCCCAAAAGCAACAAAAACCAATATGATCATTCCTTTTTTTTGACCACCAACAAGCAGAAAACTTCTTTAAAAGTGTAACACCCCGACCCCTGTACGTTCATTTGGACTTAACCATTTGTGGACATAACCGCTGTTGCATCTGTTATCATAACAGCTGTTAAAACAGTGGACTTAACCATAGGTCAGGTCCTATGTTACTTTACAAGTGACACACACTTGACTTTCTATTCTTAATATCCCATGCCATAAAAACTAAACAAGGCTACATTATAAGAGATAAAAGGAATTTCAAATCTATATTAAATCATAAAAAAAGTTCACACTTTTAAATAAAGAAAACACGGCAGAAATTCTTAAGATTTGGGCAACATGCCCTACATGAAAAAATAAAGAACCCTAAAGGTTAGACATTCTACAATCTTCTTCATAAGATCAAATCCCTAAAAAATGTTAAAGGAAGGGTGAGCTAAAAACTCAGTGGATCTTAAACAACTATTTTCATATTCAAAAACATTAACACATCCATATTTCAAACAGTAGCACAAATTAGGCGTATCAATCATCAATTTGTGTGAAGTTGTGTCTTAGACCAAAAAAGTTTCTCAACCCTTAATGTTCTTCACTAAGTGCCTCCTTAGAATAAAATATGGCATTATCCAAATTCATTGGACCTTGGAACTTAGGGACTCTTACCCATCAACCAAGCATTTAGGTCATAAACCTTATGAACAAATTATAAAAGAAGAACACCCATAGTATTACTCAAACAACTATGATGGTACGTGGTTAACATCACCATAATCTGATATTTTAATTTCATAATCATGAAATATAAATAAAATATCAGAATATTGCATTAAACTGAAAAATAAAAACAAAAACGTTGCCTCCATCATACATAATCATGCATCAAATGTATAGAAATAAAAAAAACCTAAACATGATACTAACATGAATGTCATTACTAATGCATGATATTAGGTAGATAATTAGGTCTGAAGCATTCATGAATAATAAATGAAAACTGAAACGAGATACAAAAGAAACTTCAATAAACAAATAGTCAAGAATGAGCATGCTAATGGCTTGAATATGGAAAAGAGTTTAAGAGGGCAACTTCCACCTTAGCTTAAACGTTTCCAAAAATCCAGCAGCATTTTTGTCACTTCAAACTTCCACAAAACCACTAATCTAATGATCACTAAAACTCTAAAACTAAAAGCCTTTCCTTAGGCACAAAATGAGACGTCAAGAAGAGGAAAAAAAAAAGAAGAAGAAGAGAGCACACTAGAGGTGTTTTCACTTGCTCTTGGAATGAATGATTTGTGACCACTACAAGGGGGTATTTATAGCTTTCAAACACACTAAGGGACGTCCACGGGCAGCTCTTTGGTCAGCTAGGGCAGCTCTCATTGTTTGGGCAAGTTTCCAAACACTAAAGGTAGGACATGGTAAGTGTGCATAATTTGGTATGTGTGCATATCTCTTTTGTGGGCCCACTAGTGATCTTTCTAGTCTTTGTTTCTAATCCAGTTTTAGAGATTTAAATTCTTCTAGAACCCTTCTAAAATGGTCTTAGGCGTCCCATAGAGAGAGTGAATATTCTCTCATATCTTTCCCCTTTGATTCTTTTGCTTGCTCATCACATTTAGGAAAAAAAGCATGTTTTCTTTTCTTTCCTTTGGACGTCCGGTTAGTGGGTGTATGATATCAAAGCATGAGGGACACTCAATCACATGCTGATATTTAAATCTAATTCCCTAGGAAATTTTATAATTTGGTCATGAGCATGGGTGGCATCCCATGTGTGAGAATCACACAATCTAGGCGCCAAAATGGGAGAGTAAAGTTTTCATTTTTGATTCTCCTTTGTGAGTGTAGGATGGCTAGGGTTTTATGAGCATCAAATCAGATTTCAAACCTTCCTAATTAAGTCAATTCACATGTGTGCACACACACATGTGCATGGGTGGACCGGTTTTTGCTTAGGTGGGGCATGGAGCACATGATCACTAGTTTGGTGCATGTAATCAATTTTCATGGATTTCCAAATCCTTGGTGGGACGTCCCAAATGTGTGGTGTACATTAGATCATGATTAATGGAATCAAATAAGGGAAGACGTCCCATGGTGATTGAGTAGGGTTAGGTGCACCCGATCGTGGTGTTCCACCCATGTGACTTGCACATGCTTTGGGTGGCTATGCCTTCATGGGTTCACATGAATTTAATAAAATTTAATATCTCCCTAACCACTAGGAATTTAGGTGTGTAACCTATAGTTTTGGAACCACACGATCTAAATTTTAAGGTACAATTTGGTTGGGGTGATTTTCTTCCGAAATTTTTCTTATTTAAAACCGACCGAATGCATTAGGCAAATGAAGGTCCGAACCTTGGCCAATTGGTCTGATTTTTGGATATGTCATGTGTCTTACTAGTTTATGCCATCCCTGAAGTTTCGAGTCATTCTGAGTTCAATAGGTACCTCTATTCTCTGTTCTTTCCAAATCTGGACCCCCCTGTAGGGCAAAACCCTAATTTTGGCCAATTGGGTTGATTTTCGGATAGTAGTCTAGCTTGTTGGTTTATGATACTATACCTTGTTTCGGGTCGTTTTAGGTTCATATGGGTCACCAAATAAGAATTTTGTATTTTTTGTATTTAGCCCTAAAATGAGGCTAGATTCATTCAAATTTCAGTAAAAAGATGAAAATTTATTATTTCGTTGAGTGTAAGGTTTTCAGGGTATTACAAAAAGGAAATGACATCCTGCTGATTTCTAAAAACAAATTTCTATAATCTTTGAAATCTTAATTTTGAAAGAAACTTGCAGTATTACAGAGTATGACAGTTGCAGTTTTCCAAGATACAGGATATGGTATAAAATCTGAATCATGTGTTTGCAAAGGAAAGGATTTGAAAACAGTCTAAAGGGACTAAAAATCTTTGCAAACGATCTTTGTACAAAAACTGGAAACTAGAACCCCATAATGAATAAGGGAAAGAGAACAAAGCACAATGGATATTATTTCTGAAAGCAATCCTAGTATTATGTTTTCCATAAATAACAATTGCTAAAATAGAGAATATGTCATAAGGATTTTGAGCACCAAACATGCCAATTTAAAAACATGATTCCTATTATATGCGATTCCTATCAGGCACAATGAGCAGTGTGCAGACAACCCAGGAATGAATTTACCATCGTATGGTTATTTGATGATTACTAGCAATTCCTCACGAGGACCACTAGTATTGTCCCTTTCACTGTCAATCCCGCTTTGAGGCAGGTGGCAAATTAAGATCAATGTTCGATTGAGGTTAATATAGTGGTTTGAACTAATAGTTACGACAACATTAATCTCTCTCACCCTATCTAATAGTTGGTGCAGCTTAGGTACATATCAGAGAGTTGAGTCTACCGTAGAGAGTTGAGTTACACTTTTTTAGGGGCATTATTTGGGTGTCAAATGTTAATAATATTTGATGGATGCCTCAGTGCTTATTCTCAACTTTCTCATTTTTTGTACGTTTGTGCTATGGGTACACACGACTCTTAAATTGTACTCTGTGTTGTTAACTAAAATTTTTTTTTTCTTTTTTCATCTTTTACTTCACCATTTGTCCTCCACTTCTTGCCTACTTTAGCACCTATAAAATCAAACTCAAAATAAGTGTATAAATCATAAAAATATCATAATATACTCACATACCCAAAACAAAAAACTATCCAATAGCACATCAATCAGTTAAAATTTCAATATCTAAAATTGGCTTGATTATTAATAGATTGAGCTGAATTAGCTTATCTCTTTCTAACAAGTTGGATGAGCTTGTAAGCAAAAGATAAGTCTTATCTTATCCAATCATCTCATTTGAGTGTTCCTCTTCTAGCTTTTGTCAAGATAAATTTGCATCTAGTGAGTGTGTTCATCCAAAATATTTCACGCTAGCTTGTTTAATTTGATAACTTGAATGAGGTCTTTTCAAATGAGTTAATAGCACCAAATAACTTAGATGGGCTTGTCTACTCGAAATAAGTCAATATATTGAGCTCATCTTGAATGAGTTTATCTACTCCAAATAACTTAGATGAGCTCATCTACTCTAAATAACTTAGATGAGCTCATCCATTCTAAAGAACTCGAGTGAGCTCATCTAAGATGAGTTTATTTGCTCTTTGCAACTTGGATGAGCTTATTTGCTTTAGATGCGTCGAGTGAGCTCCTTTACTCTTGGTAATTGGGATGAGCTCTCACTTGCTCCAAATAACTCATATGGGCTCACTTATTTCAAATAACTTGGGTGAGCTTATCTGCTCTAAGTAAATGAGCTCAAGTCAGACAAGTACACTCGAGTTATTTTAAGTAGACAAGCTAATCTGAGTTATTTGGAGTAGATGAGCTTACCGAGTTATTTGGAGTAGACTAGCTCATCCGAATTATTTGAAGTAGATGAGCTCATTCTAATTATTTAGAGTAACTAAGCCCATTCTAATTATTTAAAATCAATGGGCTCATTTGAGTTGTCTAGAGCAAATGTGCTTTCTCAAAACATTTGAATTAGACAAGTTCATCTAATTTATCTAAAGCAAATGGACTCATTCAAGATGAGCTCCCTCGAGTTATTTAGAGTATACAAGCTCATTGAAGTTATTAGGAGCATATGAGCCTACCTAAGTTACTTATAGTAGATGAGCTCATTTAACTTATTTGAAGTAGATAAGTTCATTCAAGATAAGTTCATCTAAGTTACTTAAAGTAGACAATCATATGCCCATTATGTAGAGCGGATGAGCTCTCCCAAGTTGCTTAAAATAGTCAAGCTCATCGGAGTTATTCGGAGAAGATGAGCTCACCTAAGTAATTAAAAAAAAAAAGTGAGCTCATTTAAGTTATATAAAGCATATAAACTCATTTGACATGAGCTTAATTGAGATGATCTCATCAAGTTATGTCGCCCATAGAAGACCACGGGAGTTATTTGGAGTAGATGAGCTCATCTTCTGTGAACGCATGCACATTTATTTGAAGTAGACAAGCTCATCTCTAAGTGTGCTTCAAATAAGTTGAGATTTTGAATTACTAGGGTAAGCTAGAATTTGCAAGCTCACCTTGGATGAGGTCATTGATTCTTATAACTCATATGAGCTCATTCATTTTAAATAACTCATATGAGCTCATCTTGAATGTTCATATTTGCTCTCAATAACTCAGATGAGATGTACAAGTAAGAGCTCCATGACTCATCACATCAACTCAGCAGCTTGTCTCCTCTTATAATGGGTCATAGTTGATTGATCCCCTCATCAGCTCATTGCATCACCTTTGCCTACCGAATGATCTATTGTATATAGCTTTTTGTTAAGTAATTTTACCTTAAAACTTGCATAGAAACCAAAAAAAAAAAAGGAAAAAAATTTCTTGTCCAATTAAAAAACTAGTGATGCATAATTTATAGATGGTGATATCAATAATATTAAATATCATATACCCATGATAATCTTAGTAATTAAAACTCTATTAATTAGTGGTTGCTTGGAGTACTTAAATAAATTAGTACAATGTATAAGTAAGATTAGCACATAGTCCAATATAATTAATAGGACTAGGTAGAGCTGTCTTCTATTGTTCAAGCAACATAGGCAAATTTGCTGAGCCTGTGGACCAAATGGCAGGGGGTACTAGCCCTAAAACATAGATGTCCCATATGTCCATAAGATGTTGGTGCTATTCTTTTTATTCGTTAAATTTAGACCCTATGGAATGACTAAAGATGTTATATGATGAATACGACCATGAGATTTTTAAAACTTCTCTCCTTCCAAAATAAAAATTAAATTAAATTAAAAAATAAAAACTGTATAATAATAATATAAGAATAATATATATCAATTTCTACAATGTCACTTTAATTAGATAACAACTAGAAAATAAAATTAAAAAAAAGAAACAATACGTTTTACTTGAGGAGCTGAGACGAAATAGATCGAAAATGCATGATAATAGTAACAGTGTTTTTCTATTACAACTCAATTTTACAAATAAGTTGAACATAGATTGCCTACACGATCAACAAGAAGATTTTAATTTGAAAATGTATACCATAAAATAAATTCTCTTTTATTAACAATTAATAGCTCAACTGATTGAAGAAGTGCAATTTAAATAAGCTTAAGGTTTAAATCTTGAGATCAAGTTTAGAAGTACTTTTTTTTTTATTCTTGTCCGAGAAAATTTGATTTTTCCTAACAAAAGGGCATGATCGGGGAGTGCGTGCATCTATCCACGGGCAAAGGAGGCTCCTGTCTTATTAAAGATTTATTGAAAATCTCGTAGATTGTCGCACGTTAGCTATATAAATTTTATTTTAAATATCAAATGTCACAATATTTATTTATATTTATTAGCATGATTTAATATGTAATTCATGATATACATATACTCTTTTTATATAGTATTATAAATACAGACCACATTATATGTTGTAAGTGCCTAAAATAAGATTGACATGACATTTTACTTTTTTTTAATAGCGTGGAGACAAGTAAGGCTCTTTACATCTATTACAAATATGATTGATTCTTTTTTGAGATTAATAATTTTTTTCTCATACCATTTAGGTTTGTCATTAAAAATAAAAAAAGTTAAGGTTTACCCTTGATATCTTACCTTTCTAGGAAGATCAGCCCTAAACAACTAAATTTGAGCCCATAAAGAGCAATTTTGCAAAAAAGGACATACTTTTGAAATTTGAGTGCCAGTAATCAATAATAATAATAATAATAATTATTACTATTATTATTATTATTATCATTATTATTATTGATTATATATATATATATATTATTGGGCCAAAAAAGTTTATTGCCGACAAGCTAATTCTACTTATTAAAAAAAAAATTGGCGGAATATCTAATATAATAATCGGGACTTCGTAAACTGTCTCATGTTATTTAAGCAAGCTTTTGCAAATTTGTTGGACCTACGAATGGGTAGTAAGGTGTAGCAGCCCTAAAACATAGATGCCCCATGTGTCGATATGAGCATTTGACATCTATACGTACCATTCATTAATTGAAATTTACCATTCGGAAGCAATTTGGTGTGTGAATGACAATTTATATATTTTTGCATGATAATATTCAAGATTTTTTTAATTTTATATAAAAACAATTATCTCTTACAAACTATTTCCTCATCGATTAATACAATTTGATACTAATGTATAACTGATATGGTTTAAAAGAAACGTATAGATATGAAAAGGTAAAGGCTTTTAATTACTTTACTTCAAGAAAAAAAAAAAAACTTTTAATCACTAATTAAAAATCATCCCACTCTTTTCTCAATATGATCAACGAAAAGGTTATTTGTAGCAAAAAAAAAAAATACAAATTAAAAACCTAAAATGAAGAATATTTCAGAAAAAAAAAATTATCTTAATAAGAATTGATTAATATATATATATATATATACGGGTGGTTATGATTCAATTAGGTGAACAATCGTTTCCTTCGAGTCATGTCATAAAATCAAAATTCTCTTACCACTGGTGTGCTTATCAGTCAAATTAGCCGTGTGTGGATGATATAAGATCAAAAGTAAGTAAATTAACTAGTAATTAACAATTTATGGTAATTATAGAGCCAAGGAAAATCTAAAATATTTATGAATAGGTAATTAAAAAAAAAGTA